>JAJIBD010021763.1:0-16958 GCA_021461705.1 Cryptotis parvus
AACATGTATCATGAGGTTTTTGTCAAAGGTGGAAACTATCCTGGCGTGCCCAGGGGAGTCAGAGAGCTAGAGCTAAGACAGAAAATGGAACAGTGTGCTAACTGGCCATCTCAAGAAAGTACGCTCATACCACCAGGTGGTTCCACGGCGGCTGCCTGACCCAGGGCTCCAGGAGAAAGCGGCTCAGCTTTGAGGAGGTCCCCACCCCAACATCAGCGCGGGAACTCCCTCTGAAGCCATCCATCCCGGCGCCCAGCAGATCCCTGCGCTCTTCCCACCAGGTACGTTCCCCACGGCGGCGGCTGCCTGACCTGGGCTCCAGGAGAAAGCGGCTCCAGCTTTGAGGAGGGTCCCCACCCGCACCCATCGGCGCGGGGGCTCCCACTGGCGCCATCCAGCCCGGCGCCCAGCAGATCCCCGCGCTCTTCCCACCAGGTGCGTTCCCCGGCGGCTGCACCCCTGACGGGCTCCAGGAGAAGCAGCTCCAGCTTTAAGGAAGGTCCCCACCCCACTTTTATCAAGCACAGGAACTCCCACTGCAAGACCTCCCACCTGACCCCTGACACCTGAACCACCCACAGACACCTCAAAATTCAAAACCGCGGGCGCTAAGCTCATGGTGATATTCTCTCTCTATCTGACATAACGTGGCTTTGTCCCCCACCACTCTTTGCTATACGTCCCTAGCTGCAAAGTAATTCAGAAACCTACTAACTGCTGGCTAGTCGCAGAACACTCATTTTCAGCCTCACGATAGTCATTATGGTAAAGCAGGCGCAAAAGTCCTTCAAGCTCTACGATTAGGATTTATTAATCTCCGATGAGCCAGCAATAGCGATGAGCTATATAACCTCTCTGAAAAGGAATTTCGTCAACAACTGTTAAAGATGTACAAGGAAATAAAAAGAAACAAATGGAATACAAACTCAGTAAAAGTACAAGAGGAATTGAGAGCAGGGTAAATTTTTAAATTTCAGACAAAGTACAAGCAGAAATGACAGATATTAAAAATGAGGTAAGTGAACTGAAAAACACAGGAGAAGGCCTCCAAACCAGAGTAACTTGTACTGAAGAAAAAATTAGTGATCTCGCAAACGGTTCGAAATTCTGTAGATAACCTCAGAGAAGTTGGAAAAAGAACCGCAATCAACGAGCAGACTAACCAGAAAATCGGGATGAAGCCAAAAAGGAACAACATACGCATCATTAGGGTGCCAGAAGGTCAAAGAAACCCTGATGAAGAAGATACTGTCAAAAGCCATCATCGCTGAAAAGTTTCCCGAACTGAAGAAAGCATGCTCCCAGATACAGGAGGTCGAAGGATACCAGCTAAAAAGGAACCCCAATAGAATATGAAGACACATCCTTGTCAAAATGACAAAAGCTTGATAGACAGAGATAGAATACTTTGAAAGCAGCAAGATCAAGAAAGGAAATCACATACAAAGGAGCATCACAAAGTTTTACACAGCAGACTTCTCCAGATGCCTCCAAGCCGAAAACAATGGTGGAATGGTGAAAAGACTCCAATGAACTCAGGCCTCACCAAGAATTCTTTACCCAGCTAGACTTACTTTCAGATGCGAAGGAAAGATACGCAACTACATGGATAAACAGCAGCTCAAGAAATTCATAGACTCAAAACCAACTCTGAAGGATTGAAGGGTCTATTGTAAAATAAGACAACCCAAAACCACAACAGCGTTAAACAGAGAAAGATGGCACAAAATCCAATGACCCAATAATCTACAAGCTCAACGTCAACGGTCTAAATGCACCAATTAAGAAGAGACACAGGGTGGCAAAAATGGATTAAAACTGAATCCAACATTCTACGCCTACTACAAACACATCTGAATAACCAGGCGAGCAAACATGAGACTCAAAGTCAAGGCTGGAAGACCATTCTCCCACGCAAACAACCCCTCTCAAAAAACGGGTGTGGCCATACTAAATATCTGACAATATAGTTTTCCAGGCTGAAAAGACAAAGGGACAGTGAAGGCCATTTCTTAATACTTCAGGGGGTGTGTATGCCAGGAGAAATCACGCTATATATAATGGCCAAGCGAGGGTCAGCCAAAAATGCCGTAGGCTGACTATCAATAGGTCTCAAAGAAGACAGTAACAGTAGCACTGTAATAGTCGGGAGACTTCAACACTGCCTTATGGAGCTAAGGATAGATGACCAGGCTGAAGCTCACCAGAGAAATACTGGACCTGAAGGAAGAAATAGAAGAAAGAAGAAGCTGGTTGATATATACAGGGCTTTCATCCCAAAAAAGCTGAATACACTAATTTTCCAGTGCACACTGAACATACTCCAAGATAGACCTACTGAGCCACAAAAGCATACCTCAACAAAATAAAAAGATTGAAATTGTATGTTATCTTTTCCAGATTACGATCACACTGAAAATAGTAGTGAACCATACACAGAAGCAGGGGAACTAAAACCAGACACCTGAACTAAACAGCTCACTGCTGAACAACAAATGGGTCATAGAAGAAATCAAACAGGAAATCAAAAGATTCTTGAAACAAATGACAATGAAGATACCAACTATCAGAAACTTGTGGGACACAGCAAAAGCTGTATTAAGAGGAAGGATTCATAGCTCTGCAAGCATTCATCAGAAAAGAAGAAAGGGCCTATATAAATAGCCTGACCTCACAGCTGAAAATGACAGAAAAGAGCCAACAGGAAGCCCAGCCCAGGCAGGAAAGGAAGGAAATAGTGTAGAGCTTGGGAAATCAACGACCTGGAAGTAAAAGTGATCCGGAAAGATGTGGGAGCCAAGAGCTGGTTTTTGAAAAACTAAACAAGATGACAAACCACTGAAAGCCCAAAGGAACTTGTAAGGACAGGGAAAGAGGAGGGCCCAAATAAACAGAATCAAAAATGAAAATATAGGTGACATCACAACAGAAAAACAGAAATGCAAAGATCATCAGAGGTTATTTTGAGAACCTGTAGCCCTGAAACATGAGAACCTAGAAGAAATGGATAAATTCCTGAAATTCTATAGCCTCCCACGATTGAAACAAGAAGACCTCCAATACTAAATAAACCTATCACCTGTCCGGGGAAATTGAAACAATAATTAAAAGTGTACCCAAACACAAAAGCCCAGGTCACAGGGTTCCTGGCGGAATTTACCAAACCTTTAAGGAGGACCTACGCCTTGAGTCCTGTTCAAGCTCTTCCAGGAAATGAAGAAGCAGAAGCACTCCCAAACCTACTGAGTGCATCACCCTGATACCCAAAGCGAGGGGAGACAATACAAAGAAGGAAAATTACAGACCAATCTCCTTGATGAACACAGATGCTAAGATCTTCAAGGCAATACTATGGCAAACAGAATCCAAAGACTCATCAAAAAGATCATACATGTGACCAAGTAGAGTTCATCCCGGGAATGCAAGGATGGTTCAACATTCGCACAAATCAATCCAACATAATACATCACATCAATAAGAAAAAATAAAAACCATATGGTCCTGATAGATGCAGAAAAAGCATTTGACAAGATCCCAGCACCCATTCATAGTTAAAACCCTCCAGAAAATGGGAATTGAAGAAGCTTCCTCAAGATAATCCAAAGCCATCTACCAAAGCCCACAGCCAGTATCATTCTCAATGGGAAAAATTGAAGCCTTCCCCTTAAGATCAGGAACACGACAAGGTTGCCCTCTCACCTCTTTTTTTTCAATATAGTACTGGAGTTACCCGCCTTAGCAATCAGAGAAGAAAAAGGACGTTAGGCACCCAGATAGGCAGGAAGAAATCAAGCTATCATTAGTTGCAGATGACATGATATTATACCTAGAGACCCCTAAACTCTCGACCCAAAAACTCTTAGGAAACAATAGAGAGGTATAGTAGAGTGGCAGGGTACAAATCAATACCCAAAAGTCGGTGGCTTTCCTATACACAAATAATAACGAAGAGAAGAAAGGGATATTAAGAAATCGATTCCATTCACAATTGTACCACAGAAAATCAAATACCTGGGAATCAACCCAGCTAAGTATGTAAAGGATCTATACGAAGAGAACTACAAGACACTGCTTCAAAAATAAAGAGGACACTAGGAAATGGAAACACCTTCCCTGCTCCATGGATGGGGAGAATTAACATTGTTAAGTAGTAGTACTCCCTAAGGATAATACAGATTCAATGCGGTTCCTATAAGGATTCCCATGACATTCTTTAAAGAAATTGACCAAACACTTCTGAAATTCACCTATGGAATAATAAGCCCCACGGATGCTTCAAAGCAATCCTTGGGAAGAAGAAGATGGGAGGCATCACCTTTCCCAACCTCAAACTGTACTACAAAGCAGCAGTAATTAAAACAGCGTGGTACTGGAATAAAAACAGACCGGTGGACCTCTGGAATAGAGTTAAGTATCCGGCACCCACCCTCCAAGACACTTGATCAGTTAATCTTTGATAAAGGTGCAAAAAGTCCAAACTGGAGTAAGGAAAGCCTCTTCAACAAGATTGGTGCTGGGAAAACTGGACAGCTACATGTAAAAAATGAATTTGGACCTGTGTCTAACTCCTTGCACAAAAAATCAGTTCAAAATGGATTAAAGATCTCAATGTCAGACCTGAATCCATAAAATTATGTTGAAAAAAATAGGAAAAACCCTCCACGACATGATGCTAAAGACATCAACAAAGGTGAAGCACCATTAACAAAGCAACTAGAAGAAAATATAAATATATGGGACTACATGAAACTGAAGGCTTCTGCACCTCGAAAGAAACAGTGACCAAGATAGAAAGACAGTCAGCGGAATGGGGAAAGAATATTCACCCAATACCCATCTGATAAGGGGTTAATATCCAGGATATATCAGGCACTGGTACAGCTATATAAAAAAAAAACAGCCAACCCCATTAGAAAATGGGGAGAGGAGATGAACAGAAACTTTGACAAGGAAGAAATCCAGATAGCCCAAAGGCATATGAAAAAATGCTCATCATCACTAATCATCAGAGAGATGCAAAATCAAAACAACAATGAGATATCACCTCACACCACAGAGAATGGCCCATATCCAAAGGGTAAAAGCAACAAGTGCTGGCGTGGATGTGGGGAAAAGGGGATCTCATACACTGTTGGTGGGAATGTCGACTTGCACAACCTTTCTGGAAAACCATATGGACATTCCTCCAAAGACTAAATTGAGCTCCCCTTTGACCCAGCCATACCGCTCCTGGGAATATACCCTGGAAAGCCAAAAGCGCACAGCGGAAGCACAATCCGCACTATTATTTCACTAGCAGTACTGTTCGCGATAGCCAAAAACAGGAAACAACTAGTATGCCCGAGGCTGATGACAGGATAAAGAAACTGTGGTACATCTAACGATGGAATACTATGCAGCTGTCAGAAAAAAATGAAGATTATGAAATTTTGCTATAAATGGATGGATATGGAAAGAATCATGTTGAGTGAAATTAGTCAGAAGGAAAGGAAGAGACATAGAATGACTGCATTTATTTGCATAGCATAAATATCTAGGTGATCTTACCAAAGAGTGGAAATTACCTGGCGTGTGGGGAGTCAGAGGTTGGTTTAGATAGAAAAGGAACATGAGTGAATAAATGTCTAAGAAAAGTTCCTGGTGCTACTAACAGAACTGAGCATTAAGGACAGACAAAAAAATGCAAATGATGGCTTCTAAGTGTGCGTAAGTGCAACCCACAATGTGGGGAGAAGGAGGAGAGAGAAGAGAGAGGAGAGGAGATAAGGAACCTGCCATTTAAGTGGGATGTAGGAGGGAGAAGTGGGGACATGGGTGGTGGGCTATGGGCACTGGTGGAGGCGGGAGTGCGGAACACTGTGACCAGGAAGCCCCAAGCGTGAGCACGTTGTAATTGTATATCTCACGGTGGTATAATAAAATGTTAAAAAAAAAAAAAAAAAAAAATGGTGACTAACCAGACTCCCGAACTGAACACTGAATGTAGGCAAGGGATATACATTATAAGCCCGTGAAATGTGTGGCAGAAAGCCACAGTGTATGAGATGAGAGAGAGAGAGAGAGAAGGGAGAGAGAGAGAGGATAAGTGCCATAGAGGCAGGCTGGGGGGAAGAAGGAATCTGGGGACATTGGTGGTGGGAAGTATGCGTGGTGGAAGGATGGGTGGAACACTATGCGACTGAAATCTAATCATGAACAGTCTTGTAGTTATATATCTCGCGGAGGGCATAATCAAATTAAAAATGTAAAGTTAAAATAAATAAAATATTCTACTTATATAAAACCACTGGCTAATTCCCCCATTTGCAACTTTCTTTACAATCCTTGTTGGTAGATTTAGTTCACAGTTGAGGTGTTTTCTTACCAATTATTCATATGTTTTCTTATTCAATTGTTCCTGTGATTTGGGGTGACAGTTATTATCTATGAGCCTTGAACCATGAATCTGAGCACCATCTATCCTTCTGCTATGCAGATTTCTCCATCGGATTATTGGATTGTCAATCTTTTCACCTTGACACTATACCAGTTTTGCATTACTCAAGGTCAGCATGATGCGTCCAATCTTTCTAAACTCACTCTTGGAAGATCTCTTTCTTGTTTGGGAGGGTGAAAGGTCTGTGTCTATGAGGCCAAGCAGAAAACCAGTGCAATCTTCATAAAATTTTTTATTCTCCTTAGACTCTACTCACACTCTATCTAAGGCATTCTTAGTTTTTGACCATACAATATTACAGTAGGAGGTGAATTAACACTTAGCTAGCTCTTTTGCATTTTCATCAAAATCTATTAATAAAACAACAAATTACTTTTTATTTATTTTCCCAAATTTGAGGTTAGACTGTAAATTCTAATACATTCAGTTTTTACATTCAGAACTCAGTTTACAAATCCTCTGTCATCTGGTTCTTACAAGCTCTCATGGTTCTTTCCACTTTCTCTGTGCTATTCAGCTACAATGGCATTCTTTCAATTTCTAAGTTTTATGCAACTGCTCTTTCTTCTGTCTAGAACACTGTTCTTTTTAAAACTTTACACCCACAGCACTGTTGCTTACAAACAACAAATTGCACCTACTCATATTAATCCTTCCATCTACATGCTTAGAATAATGTGACTTGTTCACCTCATGTAATTGTTCTGTGCCTTTATAACACTTACTAACAACTAAAATATGACTGTTTGGAAATAATAGTTGGATGAATATTGTATAAGTAATAAAATGTAATTTGGTATGAGGGCAGGTGGACGTGTCTATCATAGAGATCTGAGTAGAAGTCATGGACAATGTTCTCCATTGCCTTTCTGGAAAATGTGATAGATTGGGAGGGTAGTCATCTTGGTCTTATGGTTGGTGAAGGACAGGTGGAGCTTTGAATCAGCACCTCTTCTGCTCCATCTTTTGGTACTTCTGCTCTTTTCTCTTTGAGGACTTCCTTCTCCTTCTCTGCACTGCTGCAAGCTTGGATGTTAGCACTTGGTAGCCTGAGGCTCGCACCTTGCCATGTTGGCCCGAATGAGCCGAGAGTTCTGCAGGATGGATATGTCGTTCCCAACATTCAACCTTCTGAAATCCAACATGTCATTTTGTCAGTAAAGAAGGAACAGCAGCACCAGGCCCAGAAAAGTCAGACCTGAACACCTGAATCTGCTTTCAGTATAATCAATACACTGGCTTGACTCTTCACACACTACCTGTCGAATGCAAGGTGCTCTCCATTGAAAACCAGAGGGACGCACTACTGTTCAAGAAGGGAGACATCACGACATCGGCAACTAGTGCCCCATCTGCCCATTGTCCATCATCTACAAGCTGTTCACTCAAGTCATCCTGGAAGGTTGGTAGAACACTAGATGAGAGACAACCATGTAGTCAGCTAACTTCCCGAAGAGTTCAGCGACTATATCACCCACGGTAACCAAGCTCAGTAAATTTGTTAGGGAGTACAAGATGCTCTGTCTCACGTTCATTGATTTAAAAAGCCTTTGATTCTGTGGAGACGAAGCCTTGGTCATCGAGGCCCTAGCCAAACAGGGGCATTCAAACCAAGCATCAAGATCAATATGAGCTGTATTAGGATTCACCACCAGGATCTCACCATTCTACAAAAGTGATCATTAATGTCAAAAGAGGGTTCGGCAGGGTAATGCCATTTCACCAAAACTCTTTAGTGCCACCCCTGAGAACATCATCTGACAATTAAAATGAGAAGGAATGGGAGTAGATATAGATGGTTAGCAACTACACCACCGCTTAGTTGATGGCCTCATTCCAATAACATCAAACATCAGCCAAGCGGCTTACAAATGCTGTTGCACCGACGAGAATGTGGAAAAATAGGTCTGCTGAATATCAGAAAAACTATGGTCATAAAATAGACTAGTTCAGAGACTCATTCATGCTCAGTGGAACAGCAAGATATCTCTAAATGCAGCAGTTATGTGTACCCTAGGTCGAAAGTCAACATGATGAACAACCTAAGAGCGACTGCACCAGGAGGAAAAAGCGGCATGGTATGCCTTCAAAATCATCGAAGAAGACTAAAAGACAAAGAACCTCCAGCTCTGGGCACCTCTCTTCAACTCTGTCGTTCTCCTACATTAGCTTATCGTCTCTCAGAGACCTGGGCCTAACATAAGCAGGATTAGGGAATGCTATTCAGGAGTTCCCAAAGAGGAATCGAAAGAGCTATACTTGGAATATCAGAAGCCTCACTTAAGTGAAAGATTGAATCTAGAACTCCTACCCATTGCTGTTTGAGGTCAGGGATTTTGTCTTGTTGCCAAGGCAGTGAAATCAGATTGGCTGGACATGCGATTTAAGAGATGGCAGCTGGACTAGAACCGTCACTGGCTGATTCCAGCAGGAGCTCCAAACATCAAGTGCCGCACACCTACAAGATGGTCAGACTGCCGTCAGACTCTGAGCGAGCGGTTTGAGGCTCTTTGTATTTCTAAACAACCAGATGCCATTGGGCTACACGGCACATGACAGGGTCATTTGGAAATATTAATGGCACCCACTCGAGCAAATCGATGAATAACAGGATGTCAAGTGATCAAGTGATCAAGTAAATAAAATGTAATAAATGAGTTCATATTGATCGTCTGCCTTATAAGGAAAACCTTCTTTGAAAATATTTACAGATTGTTATACCAGCTACAGTCAGTTTGATTTTTGGAGCCATTAAAATAGTCTTATTTTAATAAGCTCCTAAATAAATTTAGTAATATCTAAGTACAGAACAACAAATAAATATTAAGAAAAAGTTTATATTATATAAATATGTAGAGAATGAGTTTCAATGATGTATATCTCAAATATATACGTATACCACCCACATGACAGAGCCTGTCAAACTGCGAATTACATATTTGTTGCCCTTCCAAAACCTAGTAACAATTTAGAGACTTCATTCTCAAGACCTAAACAAATGGTTTAAGGACTTTTGTGTTCCTGCAGTGAGCAGATGTCCTTGGGCTACTACACTAGCAGAGTGACAGGACCTATGGAATGTTACTGGTGCCCAGCTAGAACAAATTGATGAACAATGGGAAGACAAGTGATTCAAGTTATATCTTGAATTAATACTGCAATACTAATGAATCTATCTTCTAGAAAAGTTAACAATTACCACCATAACAAATACTTCACTAATTGCTAAATAAATAAACAGAGCCCATTATGGCCTTATGGGAATGAGGCATTTTCTCCTTTGTTTTTGGGCCACATCAGGCAGTGAAGGCATACTCTTGGCTCTGTGTTCAAGTGTTCTCCAGGAAGGCCTCAGAGGGATAATATAGGTGCCAGTGACCCTTGTGGGGTGACTTACAAAGCAAGCATCCTTACTGCCTGTTTTCATCTGTCATTATAGCACATATTTTGTTTGAAACACGTTTAATTCCACAGTGTATGGTTCCATTCCTGGCATCCTGGTCCCAGAAAACTTGAAAGCAGAGCCAGGAGTAACCCCTTAGTGTTGCCAGGTGTTACCCAAAGAAGCAAAAAACCCAGAAATATATTCAAGTGTTGCTGTTTCCAAATTATAATTCATAATAATCATTTTACCAATGAGTCAGAAAAAATAAGGTCATATTAATTTAATCCAAACAGTAGCAATAATAACTATAATATCAGATTATTATCACGCTCTCATATTTCCTGTCACTTTACCTTGATATGAACTGCTGTAAGTCTCCTTTGATAAAGGTTTCATTCATTCTCAGAACTGTGAATGTGACATCATTTGAATGACATTTTGAAAATAGCTGCATATAAAGTTAATTAAAACTGTTTTGCATTTAATAGTTTCCACCACCTTCTTGACCTCTTTGTGGTGTTTCTAATTTAAATTTTCATTTGCTTTATTTCCCTTCAGCTACACTAATAAGCTACTTTTTATAGCAAAATATAAGTGTGTGAATAAATAATAAAAATTGATATTCACCTTAACATGGAGTCACGTGGGGATTCATTGCTAGAAAGTAAAAGAATCAAAAGTCTTATACTTTTCTATCCTACATTGGTTATGCATATTGAGCTAGAAATTAATGAAAATAAATTGTTTATACACAACTCTGTAAAGTCTCCCGGGCACTGCTCATGGTTCAGAATTGCCTACTGGCAGCGATCAATAGGCGGTGGTCAATATGAGAAAGGTATCTAACGATAGTCAGGTCTTGTAAGTGTGCAGAAATCACACTGGTCACATCATCAATACCATCGATATGGAAATTTCAAGATCTTAGTCAGTACATGAAGGACCAACTGTTGCTAGAACCCATAGAACTAGGTCCAGGCGTACTTAGGGCATGTGCCTTAATCACTGTAGTTCTCTCTTGCCTCTTTAAGTTTTTACACCTGTTTCATGAGATGAATTTTATCATTTAAATATATCAAAATATTTATCTGAGAGTCATAAGATTCAATATAAAGTTCATGGTATGCAAATGTACTCAGGCTGGGTGGTTCATAAAGTTCTGTTGAAGATTAGCATAGTCCCAACATTTCAGAGTCTAAAGAAAGCTAAGAAACAAAGAAGACTAAAACTTACAATAAATATGAAAAGATCAATGTTAATCATTCTCCCTATTTTCAGGGAGACTACTGATTCTAAATCTTTCCATTTGGTCCAACTGGGTCATTGGTAAGTATGTTTGTCACTGAGAAACAAATTTTGTTACCAATGAAGGAAGCTTTATTCAGGATGTAGTGATTTTGCTGCTTGATGATCACATATCCATCCATCCATCTATGCCTTCAATCATTCCATAATTCATATATATGTATATATTTATAAACTGAGTTTAGAGATATATAAATGTGCCCGTGTCATAGTTGATATACAGAATACCAGTAAAAGTATGTTACATCATTCTCATGACATAATATAATGGTTTGAGACTCATGTTCTGGGTGATCAGATGACCCTTGGGCTCTACTAGCATGAGACAGGACATGGAATGTTACTGGAGACCACTCGAGCAAATTGAAAATGAACAGGAAGATAGTGATGAGTGGTAGTGATAGTTTAGGCAGTAAACATTGCTGGAAATGCAGGAAAAGTAAATTTTGGAGAATAACTCCATAAAACTCTTAGAGAGCCCAAAAAGGCCATATCTTAAGGGACCCATTCAGCAACATGCTTCATAGGGATTAATGAGGGCTTTAAATTGTACCAGGGATATGCCCTACCACTTCAGTCATATACCTGACCCTACAAGCTCTAAGCACTAAATAGTTCATATTCAAAATAGCATGCCACCTAATTTTTTAAAATAAAATACAATACTTTCAAAAATACTTCTATTCAGAATAGGTGGGCTGGATCAAATGGGAGCTCAATATCTAGTTTTTTGGAGGAATGCCCCATATTGTTTTCCCAAAGGGCTGGACCAGTCGGCACTCCCACCAACAGTGGATCAGAGTCCCCTTTCCTCCCCACATCCACGCCCAGCACCGGTTGTTCTTGCTGTTTTTGGATGTGTGCCAGTCTCTGTGGTGTGAAATGGTACCTCATTGTTGTTTTTGATTTGCATCTCCCTGATGATTAGAGATGAAGAGCACTTTTTCATATGCCTTTTTGGCCATTCAATTTCTTCTTTTTTGGAAGCTTCTGTTCATTTCTTCTCCCCATTTTTTGATGGGGTTGGCTTTTTTTTCTTGTGAAGTGCTACCAGTGCCTGATATATCCTGGATATTAACCCCTTGTCAGATGGGTATTGGGTGAATATCCTTTCCCCACTCTGTGGATTGTCTTTGTATCTTGGTCACCGTTTCTTTTGAGGTGCAGAAGCTTTTCAATTTTATATAATCCCATTTGTTTATCTTTGCTTCCATTTGCTTGGTCAGTGGTGGTGTCGTCTTTAAAGATACTTTTAGTTTCGATGTCGTAGAGCATTTCTCCTATGTTTTTTTTGGTGTACCTTATAGATTCATGTCTGATGTTGAGATCTAGAATCCATTTTGATCTGACTTTTGTGCATGGCGTTAGAAGGAGGTCTAAGTTCATTTTTTTTACGCGTAGCTGCCCAGTTTTCCCAGCACCATTTGTTGAAGAGGCTTTCTTTGCTCCACTTAATATTTTTTGCTCCTTTATCGAAGATTAAGTGGTTGTATATTTGAGAGTGTGTTTCAGGATATTCAGTTCTATTCCATAGGTCTACAGGTCTGTCTCTATACCAATACCACACTGTCTTAATTACAACTGCTCTGTAGTAGAGCTTGAGGTTGGGGAAAGTGATACCTCCCATCTTCTTTTTCCCAAGGATTGCTTTAGCTATTCGTGGGGTTTTATTATTCCATACAAATTTCAGGAGTGTTTGTTCAATTTCTTTGAAGAACATCATGGGTATCTTTATAGGGACCGCATTGAATCTGTATAAAGCTCTAGGGAGTATTACCATTTTGATAATGTTAATCCTTCAATCCATGAGCAGGGAATGTGTCTCCATTTCCTCAGGTCTTCTTTTATTTCCTGAAGTAACGTTTTGTAGTTTTTCTTTGTAGAGATCCTTTACATTCTTTGTCAAACTGATTCCTAGGTATTTGATTTTCTGTGGCGCAATTGTGAATGGGATAGTTTCTTTAATGTCCCTTTCTTCTCTTTTCGCTGTTTGCATATAGGAAGGCCATTGACTTTTGGGTATTGATTTTGTACCCTGCCACTCTACTATAGGAATGTATTATTTCTAGGAGCCTCTTGGTAGAGAGTTTCGGGTTTTCCAGGTATAATATCATGTCATCTGCAAATAGTGATAACTTGGCTTCTTCCCTTCCTATCTGGATGCCCTTAATGTCTTTTTCTTCCCTGATTGCTATGGCAAGTACTTCCAGTACTATATTGAATAGAAGTGGTGAGAGTGGGCAGCCTTGTCTTGTCCCTGATCTTAAGGGGAAGGCTTTCAGTTTTCCCCATTGAGAATGATGCTCGCTGTGGGCTTGTAGTAGATGGCCTGGATTATCTTGAGGAAGGTTCCTTCAATCCCCATTTTACGGAGAGCTTTTTCATGAGACGGGTGTTGAATCTTGTCAAATGCCTTCTCTGCATCTATTGATATGATCATATGGTTTTTTTTTTTCTTTTTGTTGATATGATGTATTATGTTGATTGACTTGCGGATGTTGAACCATCCTTGCATTCCAGGGATGAATCCCACTTGGTCATGGTGTATAATCTTTTTGATGACTCTTTGGATTCTATTTGCTAGTATTTTGTTGAAGATCTTAGCATCTGTATTCATCAGGGAGATTGGTCTGTAGTTTTCCTTTTTTGTGACATCTCTGTCTGCTTTGGGTATCAGGGTGATATGTGCCTCGTAAAAGCTATTTGGGAGTGTTTCTGTTTCTTCAATTTGCCGGAAGAGCTTGAAAAGAATTGGGAGTAGGTCCTCTTTAAAGGTTTTGTAGAATTCACTGGTGAATCCATCTGGACCTGGGCTTTTGTGTTTGGGGAGACTTTTGATTACCGATTCCATCTCCTCGATGGAGATAGGTTTGTTGAGGTATTCCAAATCTTCTTGTTGCAGACTTGGGAGGCTATAGGAATTCAGGAATTTGTCCATTTCTTCCTAGGTTCTCTTGTTTCGTGGCATACAGGCTCTCATAGTAATCTCTGATGATCTTTTGAATTTCTGTGGTTTCTGTTGTGATGTCCCCATTTTCATTTCTGATTCTATTTATTTGGGTTCTCTCTTTTCCTTTTCTTACAAGTCTTGCAAGTGGTTTGTCAATCTTGTTTATTTTTTCAAAGAACCAGCTTTTTGGTTTCGTTGATCTTCTGGATTGTTTTTTTGACATTCCATCTCATTGATTTCTGCTCTAAGTTTTTATTATTTCTTTCTTTCTGCTTGGGTTGGGCTCCTTTTTGTTGATCACTCTCTAAGATCTTAAGTTGTGAAGTCAGACTGTTTGTGATGGCCTTTTCTTCTTTTCTGATGAATGCTTGAAGAGCTATGAACTTGCCTCTTAACACTGCTTTTGCTGTATCCCACAAGTTCTGGTAATTCGTGTCTTCAGTCTCATTTGTTTCCAGGAATCTTTGGATTTCCTCTTTGATTTCTTTTATGACTTGCTGGTTGTTCAGCAGTGAGCTATTTAGTTTCCAGGTACTTGGTATTGGTCTCCGTTTTTGTGTACAATTAACTTCTATTTTCAGTGCATCATGGTCTGAAAAAATAGTTGGCACAATTTCTATCTTCTTGATTTTATGGAGGTATGATTTATGGCTCAGCATGTGATCTATTTTTGGAGTATGTTCCATGTGCACTGGAGAAGAAAAGTGTATTCAGCTTTTTGGGGATGGAAATGCCCTGTATATGTCTACCAGCCCTCTTTCTTCCATCTCTTCTTTTAGGGCCAGTATTTCCTTGGTAAGTTTCAATCTTGTTGATCTATCCAGGGTTGATAGAGCAGTGTTGAAGTCTCCAACTACAATTGTGTTGCTGTCAATGTCTTCTTTGAAGTCTATTAGTAGTTGTTTTAGGTATTTTTGCTGGCCCCTCGTTGGGTGCATATATGTTTAATAGCGTGATTTCTTCCTGATATATGCATCCCTTGACTATTAAGAGTGACCTTCACTGTCCCTTCTGACCTTCTTCAGCCTGAAGTCTATGTTGTCGGATACCAGTATGGCTACCCCAGCCTTTTTGGATGGGTTGTTTGAGTGAAGGATTGTTTTTCCAGCCCTTTTATTTTGAGCCTGTCTTTGCTCCGATTGTTCAGGTGTGTTTCTTGAAGGCAGCAGAATGTCGGATTCAATTTTTTGATCCATTTTGCCACTCTGTGTCTCTTAACTGGTGCATTTAGACCATTGACATTGAGAGATTATTGTCATGGGATTTTTGTGCCATCTTTCTGTATAGGTTGGTTGTTCTTTTGGGTTATGTCTCGTCTTATAGTAGATCTTTCAGTCCCTTCTTTTAAGGTTGGTTTTGATTTTACAAAGTTCCTAAGCTGTTGTTTATCCAAGAAGTTGTATATCTGTCCTTCAAATCTGAGTGAGAGTTTAGCTGGATAAAGAATTCTTGCTAGAGGCATTCATTTCATTAAGTTTTTTTTACTATATCCCACCACTGCCTTCGGGCTTGGAGGGTGTCTTCTGAGAAGTCTGCTGAAAGTCGAATGGATGCTCCTTTTGTATACAATTTCCTTCTTTGATCTTGCTGCCTGAAGAATTATGTCTCTGTCTATGGCATCCATTACTTTGACTAGGATGTGTCTTGGGGTCTTTCTATTGGGGTCTCTTCTTGCTGGTATGCGTCGGGCTTCTTGGATCTGGATGCCTTCGTCCTTTAACTCGGGGAACTTTTCAGCCAGGATGTTTTTAACTGTTTTAATTTCCTTGGGGTTACTTTCCTGTCCCTCTGGGACTCCGATGATTCTTATGTTGTTCCGCCTGGCTTCATCCCATTGTTCTCTGTTCCGTTGCTGATCCATTTTCCGGTCTTTTTCCATCTTATGTAGTTCTCTGAGTGCTTTCTGCAGCTCATCTTCAGTCTCACTGATTCTCTCTTCCGCTGCTGTCATCCTACTGTTGAGAGCCCCTATTGTGTTTTTCATTTCATCTACTGAGTTTTTTAAGCGATGATATTTCTATTTGCATGGTTCTCATTTCTGCTCTCATTTCCTCCCGTAATTTATTGACTGCCCTTTCAACTGCTTCGTTTATGTTCTCCTGTATTTTATTGGACATCTGCTCCATTTTTTCGTTGAGCTCCTTAAACATCCTACCAATTTCTTCTCTAAATTCATTGTCAGAGAGATCATGCACATCTGCATTCTTTTTTTGAGTCTTCAGGGTTGATTCCTTCATCTGTTCTTCGAACTGGGGATCTGTGTTGTTTCCCCATGGTGTTGCGGTGTTCAGGGATAGATTCCTCTAGTGTACTGTTTCTTTTTTCTTGAGGTATTACCTTCCCTTGGTGTTGAATTTCCTAGTTTTTGTATTAAAGCAGCCAGCTCCACACCCCAGGGAGAATACCTGAGGCGGAGACAGGCCAGTGTGAGGAGTTCAAAATGTCCGTTTACTTCCGCTTCTGCTCAGACTTCTGGGGGTTGTAGTTCCACCTTCTGCCTGAGGCCTGGGGCTCTACCACGACCCCAGGCACTCCAGGGCCAGCACCCCAGGGAGAATACCCTGAGGCGGAGACAGGCCAGTGTGAGGGGATTCTGCTATTTTCTTTAATTCAGTAATATGTTTTACTCTGTAGAAAGGTTTCACATCTTTATGGGCTTTATATACAAGATGGACTATACAAACCTTCATGCTTAACCTCTAATTTCTCAGCTCTGGTATCTCTATATTATTTAGCCTTTACCGAGAATGTCTCCTTTGATAAATTATTGTTATATTTCGCATAACATTACGTCCCTTATTTATCTTGTTTTTAAATTTGCCTTTCCAATACTTTTAGCCCCTTTGCTACCATTTCTATTGCTATAGAGCCATAATTACAGC
>JAJIBD010021764.1:0-79994 GCA_021461705.1 Cryptotis parvus
CGTAGCAGATCCCCTGCGCTCTTCCCACCAGATCCCTGCGCTCTTCCCACCAGGTGCGTTCCCGCGGCGGCTGCCCCTGACCCCGGCTCCAGGAGAAACGGCTCCAGCTTTGAGGAGGGTCCCCACCCGCACCCATCGGCGCAGGAACTCCCTCTGACGCCATCCAGCCCGGCAGCCCAGCAGATCCCTGCGCTCTTCCCCACCAGGTGCGTTCCCCGCGGCGGCTGCCCTGACCCCGGGCTCCAGGAGAAACGGCTCCAGCTTTGGAGGAGGGTCCCCACCCCACCCATCGGCGCAGGAACTCCCTCTGACGCCATCCAGCCCCGACGCCCAGCAGATCCCCCGGCTCTTCCCACCAGGTGCGTTCCCGCGGCGGCTGCCCCTGACCCCGGGCTCCAGGAGAAACGGCTCCAGCTTTGAGGAGGGTCCCCACCCGCACCCATCGGGCGCAGGAACTCCCACTGCAAGACCTCCACCCTGACCCCCTGACACCTGAACCACCCACAGACACCTCAAAATTCAAAAACGCGGACGCTAAGCGCCGGTCTGCCGATTATATTCTCTCTATCTGACATAACATTAAGCTTTGTCCCCCTACACTCTTTGCTATACGTCCCTAGCTGCAAAGTAATTCAGAAACCTACTAACTTTACTGGCTAGTCACCCAGAACACTCATTTTCAACCTACGATAGTCATTATGGTAAAGCAGCGCAAAAGTCCTTCAAGCTCTACGATTGAAGTTATTAATACCGATGAGCCCAGCAATAACGATGAGCTATATAACCTCTCTGAAAAGGAATTTCGTAAGCAACTGTTAAAGATGTACAAGGAAATAAAAAGAAACAATGGAATACAAACTCAGTAAAAGTACAAGAGGAATTGAGAGCAGAATTGAGTAAATTTCAGACCAAAAGTACAAGCAGAAATGACAGATATTAAAAATGAGGTAAGTGAACTGAAAAACACAGGAGAAGGCCTCCCAAAGCAGAGTAACAGCTACTGAAGAAAGAATTAGTGATCTCGAAGAGCGAGGTTCAGAAATTCTGTAGACAACACCAGAAGATGGAAAAAAGACTCACAATCAACAGAGCAGACTACCAGAGAAAATCGGGATGAAGCCAAAAGGAACAACACACGCATCATTGGGTGCCAGAAGGTCAAGAAGAAAACCCTGATGAAGAAGATACTGTCAAAGCCATCATCGCTGAAAAGTTTCCCGAACTGAAGAAAGCATGCTCCCAGATACAGGAGGTCCCGGAAGGATACCAGCTAAAAAGAAACCCCAATAAGAATACTCCAAGACACATCCCTTATTAAAATGACAAAACGATAGACAGAGATAGAATACTGAAAGCAGCAAGATCAAAAGAAGGAAATCACATACAAAGGAGCATCCCCGAGATTTACAGCAGACTTCTCAGATGAAACACTCCAAGCCCGAAAACAATGGTGGGATATAGTGAAAAAGACTCAATGAACTCCAGGCCTCACCAAGAATTCTTTACCCAGCTAGACTTACTTTCAGATGCGAAGGAAAGATACACAACTTCATGGATAAACAACAACTCAAGAAATTCATAGACTCAAAACCAACTCTAAAAGAAGGGATTGAAGGGTCTATTGTAAAATAAGACAACCCAAAACCACAACAACGTTAAACAGAAAGATGGCACAAAATCCAATGACAATAATCTCGCTCAACGTCAACGGTCTAAATGCACCAATTAAGAGACACAGGGTGGCAAAATGGATTAAAAAACTGAATCCAACATTCTGCTGCCTACAAGAAACACATCTGAATAACCAGAGCAAACATAGACTCAAAGTCAAAGGCTGGAAGACCATTCTCCGCACAAACAACCCCTCCAAAAAGGCGGGTGTGGCCATACTCGTATCTGACAATATAGATTTCAGGCTGAAAAAGATCAAAAGGGACAATGAAGGCCATTTCTTAATAATTAAGGGGTATGTTTACCAGGAAGAAATCACACTGCTAAACATATATGCGCCAAAGCGAGGGGTCAGCAAAATACGTAAAAGCGACTATTAATAGACCTCAAAGAAGACATTAACAGTAGCACAATAATAGTCGGAGATTTCAACACTGCCTTATCGACTATGGATAGATCGACGAGGCTGAAACTCACCAGGGAAATACTGGACCTGAAGGAAGAAATAGAAGAGAAGAGAGCTGGTTGATATATACAGGGCTTTTCATCCCAAAAAAGCTGAATACACTTTTTTTTTCCAGTGCACATGGAACATACTCCAAGATAGACCATATACTGAGCCACAAAGCATACCTCAACAAAATAAAAAAGATTGAAATTGTGGCCGACTATCTTTTTCAGATCACGATGCACTGAAAATAGTAGTGAACCATACACAGAAGCAGGGAGCTAAACCAAACACCTGGAAACTAAACAGCTCACTGCTGAACAACAAATGGGTCATAGAAGAAATCAAACAGGAAATCAAAAGATTCTTAGAAACAAATGACAATGAAGATACCAACTATCAGAACTTGTGGGACACAGCAAAAGCTGTATTAAGAGGAAAGTTCATAGCTCTGCAAGCATTCATCAGAAAAGAAGAAAGGGCCCATATAAATAACCTGACCTCACAGCTGAAAATATTAGAAAAAGAGCAACAAAGGGAAGCCCAACCCAGGCAGAAGGAAGGAAATAGTGAAACTTAGGGAGGAAATCAACGACCTGGAAACCAAAAAAAACAATCCGAAAGATTAATGAAACCAAGAGCTGGTTTTTTGAAAAAATTAAACAAGATCGACAAGCCACTGGCAAGACTTGTAAGGACAGGGAAAGAGAGAACCCAAATAAACAGAATCAGAAATGAAAATGGTGACATCACAACAGAAAAAACAGAAATACAAAAGATCATCAGAGGTTATTTTGAGAACCTGTATGCCACAAAACATGAGAACCTAGAAGAAATGGATAAATTCCTGAAGTCCTATAACCTCCCACGATTGAAACAAGAAGACCTCCAATACCTAAATAAGCCTATCACCATCGGGGAAATTGAAACAGTAATTAAAAGTCTGCCCAAACACAAAAGCCCAGGTCCAGATGGGTTCACTGGCGAATTCTACCAAACCTTTAAGGAGGACCTACTGCCAGTCCTGTTCAAGCTCTTCCAGGAAATAGAAGAAACAGAAACACTCCCAAACAGCTTCTACGAGGCGCATATCACCCTGATACCCAAAGCAGGGAGAGACAATACAAAGAAGGAAAATTACAGACCAATCTCCTTGATGAACACAGATGCTAAGATCTTCAACAAAATACTAGCAAACAGAATCCAAAGACTCATCAAAAGATCATACATCATGACCAAGTAGGATTCATCCCGGGAATGCAAGGATGGTTCAACATTCGCAAATCAATCAACATAATACATCCACATCAATAAGAGAAAAAATAAAAACCATATGGTCCTATCGATAGATGCAGAAAAAGCATTTGACAAGATCCAGCACCCATTCATGATTAAAACCCTCCAGAAAATGGGAATTGAAGGAAGCTTCCTCAAGATAGTCAAAGTCATCTACCAAAAGCCCACAGCGAGTATCATTCTCAATGGGGGAAAAATTGAAAGCCTTCCCCTTAAGATCAGGAACACGACAAGGTTGCCCTCTCTCACCTCTTTTATTCAATATAGTACTGGAGGTACTCCGCCATAGCAATCAGAGAAGAAAAGGACATTAAGGGCACCCAGATAGGCAAGGAAGAAATCAAGCTATCATTATTTGCAGATGACATGATATTATATCTAGAGAACCCTAAACTCTCGACCCAAAAACTCTTAGAAACAATAGATAGGTATAGTAGAGTGGCAGGGTACAAAATCAATACCCAAAAGTCGGTGGCTTTCCTATACACAAATAACGAAAGAGAGAAGAAAGGGATATTAAGAAATTGATTCCATTCACAATTGTGCCACAGAAAATCAAATACCTAGGAATCAGCTTAACCAAGTGTGTAAAGGATCTATACAAAGAGAACTACAAGACACTGCTTCAAGAAATAAAAGAGGACACGAGGAAATGGAAACACACTCCCTGCTCATGGATGGGGAGAATTAACATTGTTAAGATGGTAATACTCCCTAGAGCGTTAGTACAGATTCAATGCGGTTCCTATAAGGATTCCCATGACATTCTTTAAAGAAATTGACCAAACACTTCTGAAATTCATATGGAATAATAAGCCCCCACGGATAGCTAAAGCAATCCTTGGGAAGAAGAAGATGGGAGGCATCACCTTTCCCAACCTCAAACTGTACTACAAAGCAGCAGTAATTAAAACAGCGTGGTACTGGAATAAAAACAGACCGGTGGACCTATGGAATAGAGTTGAGTATCCTGACACCCACCCTCAAAGACATGATCAGTTAATCTTTGATAAAGGTGCAAAGAGTCCAAACTGGAGTAAGGAAAGCCTCTTCAACAAGTGGTGCTGGGAAAACTGGACAGCTACATGTAAAAAAATGAATTTGGACCTGTGTCTAACACCTTGCACAAAAATCAGTTCAAAATGGATTAAAGATCTCAATGTCAGACCTGAATCCATAAAGTATGTTGAAGAAAATATAGGAAAAACCCTCCACGACATCGATGCTAAAGACATCTTCAAAGGTGAAGCACCATTAGCAAAGCAACTAGAAGAAAATATAAATATATGGGACTACATGAAACTGAAGAGCTTCTGCACCTCGAAAGAAACAGTGACCAAGATAGAAAGACAGTCGACGGAATGGGAAAGAATATTCACCCAATACCCATCTGATAAGGGGTTAATATCCAGGATATATCAGGCACTGGTACAGCTATATAAAAAAAAAACAGCCAACCCCATTAGAAAATGGGGGAGAGGGAGATGAACAGAAACTTTGACAAGGAAGAAATCCGAATGGCCAAAAGGCATATGAAAAAATGCTCATCATCACTAATCATCAGAGAGATGCAAATCAAAACAACAATGAGATATCACCTCACACCACAGAGAATGGCCCATATCCAAAAGGGTAAAAGCAACAAGTGCTGGCGTGGATGTGGGGAAAAGGGGACTCTCATACACTGTTGGTGGGAATGTCGACTTGTACAACCTTTTTGGAAAACAATATGGACATTCCTCCAAAGACTAGAAATTGAGCTCCCCTTTGACCCAGCCATACCGCTCCTGGGAATATACCCTGGAAAGCCAAAAGCACAGCGGAAACACAATCCGCACTTTTATTTTCATAGCAGCACTGTTCACAATAGCCAAAACCTGGAAACAACCAGTATGCCCGAGAACTGATGACTGGATAAAGAAACTGTGGTACATCTACACGATGGAATACTATGCAGCTGTCAGAAAAAATGAAGTTATGAAATTTTGCTATAAATGGATGGATATGGAAAGAATCATGTTGAGTGAAATTAGTCAGAAGGAAAGGGAGAGACATAGAATGACTGCATTTATTTGCATGGCATAAATATACTAGGTGATCTTACCAAAAGTGGAAATTACCACAAGCGGGTGGGAGTCAGAGGTTGGTTTAGATAGAGAAAGGAACATGAGTGAATAAATGTCTAAAGTTCTGATGCTAACATAGAACTGAGCATTAAGGACAGACAAAAAATGCAAATGATGGCTTCTAAGTGTGCGTAGTGCAACCCACAATGTGTGGGAGAAGGAGGAGAGAGAGAGGGAGAGGAGAGGAGATAAAGAACCTGCCATTTAGGCGGGATGTGGGAGGGGGGAGTTGGGGACATTGGTGGTGGGAAATGGGCACTGGTGGAGGGCGGGGTTCTGGAACACTGTGTGACCGAAACCCCCAAGTGTGAACAACGTTGCAATTGTATATCTCACGGTGGTATAATAAAATGTTTAAAAAAAAAAAAAAAAAAAAAATGGTAACTAACCAGACTCGAACTGAACACTGAATGTAGGCAAAGGGATATACATTATAAGCCGGAAATGTGTGGCTTGAAAGCCACAGTGTATGAGGATGAGAGAGAGAGAGAGAGAGAGGGAGAGAGAGAGAGAGAGAAGAGGGATAAGTGCCTGCCATAGAGGCAGGCTGGGGGAAGGGGGAATCTGGGGACATTGGTGGTGGGAAATGTGCGCTGGTGGAAGGATGGGTGCTGGAACACTGTACGACTGAAATCTAATCATGAACAGTCTTGTAGTTATATATCTCACTGGAGGCATAATCAAATTAAAAATGTAAAGTTAAAATAAATAAAAATATTCTACTTATATAAAACCATGGCCCCAATTCCCCATTTTGCAACTTTCTTTACAATCCTTGTTGGTAGATTTAGTTCACAGTTGAGGTGTTTTCTTACCAATTGACTATGCTGTTTTTTCTTATTCAATTGTTCCTGTGATTTGGGGTGACAGTTATTATCCTGGAAACTGAACCATGGTCTGTTTCTAACACATCTATCCTTCTGCTATGCCAGATTTCTCCATCCAGATTGTGGATTGTCAATCTTTTCCACCTTGACACTATACCAGTTTTGCATTACTCAAGGTCAGCATGATCGCCAATCTTTCTAAACTCACTCTTGGAAGATCTCTTTCTTGTTTGGGAGGGGTGACAGGTCTGTGTCTATAGGCAAAAACAGAAAACCAGTGCAATCTTCATAAAATTCTTTATTCTCCTTAGACTCTACTCACACTCTGTCTAAGGCATTCTTAGTTTTTGACCATGCAATATTACAGTGGGAGGTGAATTAACACTTGGCTAGCTCTTTTGCATTTTCTGCATCAAAATCCTATTAATAAAACAACAAATTACTTTGTATTTATTTTCCCAAATTTGAGGTTAGACTTCATAATTAAACATTCAATTTTTACATTCAGAACTCAGTTTACAAATCATAAAACCTGTCATCTGGTTCTTACAAGCTCTCATACGTTATTTCCACTTTCTCTATGCTATTCAGCTACAATGGCATTCTTTCAATTTCTAAGTTTTTATGCAACTGCTCTTTCTTCTGTCTAGAACACTGTTCTTTTAAAACTTTACACCACAGCACTGTTGCTTACAAACAGCAAATTGCACCTACTCATATTAATCCTTCCCATCTACATGCTTAGAATAATGTGTGCCCAATTCACCTCATGTAATTGTTCTGTTACCTTTATAACACTTACTAACAACTAAAATATGACTGTTTGAAATAATAGTTGGATGAATATTGTATAAGTAATAAAATGTAATTTGGTATGAGGGCAGGTGGACGTGTCTATCATAGAGATCTGAGTAGAAGTCATGGACAATGTTCTCCATTGCCTTTCTGGAAGATGTGATAGATCCATCAGGACGTTGGAGGGTAGTCATCTTGGTCTTATAGTTGGTGAAGGACAGGTGGGCTTTGGGAATGCTTTTCCCTATTCTGCTCCATCTTGCAGTACTTCTGCTCTTTTCTCTTTGAGGACTTCCTTTATCGCTTCTCTGCACTGCTTTGCAAGCTTGGATGTTAGCACTTGGTCGCCTGAGGCTCGCACCTTGCCATGTTGGCGGAATGAGCTCGAGAGTTCTGCAGGATGGATATGTCGTTCCCAACATTCAACCTTCTGAAATCCAACATGTCATTTTGTCAGTAAAGAAGGGAACAGCACCAGGCCCAGAAAAAGTCAGACCTGAACACCTGAAGAATCTGCTTTCAGTACTCATCAATACACTGGCTTGACTCTTCACACACTACCTGTCCGAATGCAAGGTGTTCTCCCATTGGAAAACCAGAAAGACAATTCTACTGTTCAAGAAGGGAGACATCCACGACATTGGCAACTATTGCCCCATCTGCCTGTTGTCTGTCATCTACAAGCTGTTCACTCGAGTCATCCTGAAAGGATTGGCAGAACATTAGATGAAGGGCAACCATGTGAGCAAGCTGGCTTCCGGAAAGGATTCAGCACAATCGACTATATCCACACGGTAACCAAGCTCATTGAAGTTTGTAGGGAGTTCAGGATGCCACTCTGTCTCGCGTTCATTGATTTAAAGAAAGCCTTTGATTCTGTGGAGACTGAAGCGGTCATCGAGGCCCTAGCCAAACAGGGCATTCAAACCCAATACATCAAGATCCTTCATGAGCTGTATTAGGATTCACCACCAGGATCTCACCATTCTACAAAGAAGTGATCATCAATGTCAAAAGAGGGGTTTGGCAGGGTAATACAATTTCACCAAAACTCTTTAGTGCCACCCTTGAGAACATCATGCGACAATTAAAATGAGAAGGAATGGGAGTAAATATAGATGGTTGGCAACTAAACCACCTCCGCTTCGCTGATGGCATCGTTCTAATAACATCAAACATCAGCCAAGCGGCACAAATGCTGGCTGATTTCGACTGAGAATGTGGAAAAATAGGTCTACAGCTGAATATCAGAAAAACTATGTTCATGAAAAATGAACTAGTTCCAGAGACCCCATTCACTCTCAGTGGAACAAGCATCTCTGAATGCAGTAGTTATGTGTACCTAGGTCGAGAATTCAACATGATGAACAACCTAAAACCTGAGCTGCACAGGAGGAAGAGAGTGGCATGGTATGCCTTCAAAATCATCGAAGAAATAGCTAAAAAGACAAAGAACCTCCAGCTCTGGGCACATCTCTTCAACTCCTATCGTTCTCCCTACATTAACATACGCCTCAGAGACCTGGGCCCTATGCAAGCAGGATGAGAATGCTATTCAGGGTTCCCAAAGAGGAATCGAAAGAGCTATACTTGGAATATCAAGCCTCACTTAAGTGAAAGATTGAATCTGGAGCTCCTACCTCCATTGCTGTTCCAGAGTCAGGGATTTTGTCTTGTTTGCCAAGGCATCGAAAATCAGATTGGCTGGACATGCGATTTGGAGATGGCCGCTGGACTAGAACCGTCACTGACTGGATCCCATGGGAGCTCAAACATCAAGTGCCGCACACCTACAAGATGGTCAGACTTCTTCATCAAGACTCTGAACGAACGGTTTGAGGCTCTTTGTATTCCTGAAGCAACCAGATGCCATTGGGCTACACTGGCACATGACAGGGTCATTTGGAAATATTATTGGCACCCACTCGAGCAAATCGATGAATAACAGGATGTCAAGTGATCAAGTGATCAAGTAAATAAAATGTAATAAATGAGTTCATATTGATCGTCTGCCTTATAAGGAAAGGCAACTATTTTGAAAATATTTACAGATTTGTTATACCAGCTACAGTCTGTGATTTGATTTTTAGGAGCTTATTAAAATAGTCTTATTTTAATAAGCTCCTAAAAATCAAATTTTGCGAAATATCTAAGTACAGAACAACAAATAAATATTAAGAAAAAAGTTTATATTATAAATATGTAGAGAATGAGTTTCAATGATGTATATCTCAAATATATACGTATACCACCCACATGACAGAGCCTGTCAAGCTACCGGGTCATATTTGTTATGCCAAAACCTAGTAACAATTAGAGACTTCATTCTCAAGACCTAAACAAATGGTTTAAGGCTTTTCGTGTTCCTGCAGTGAGCAGATGTCCTTGGGCTACACTAGCAAGTGACAGGACCTATGGAGATGTTACTGGTGCCCGCTAGAACAAATTGATGAACAATGGGAAGACAAGTGATTCAAGTTATATCTTGAATTAATATAATGCCCTAATGAAATCTATCTTCTAGAAAAAGTTAACAATTACCACCATAACAAATACTTCACTAATTGCTAAATAAATAAACAGAGAGCCCATTATATTGCTTATGGGAGCGAGCACATTTTTTCTCCCTTTGTTTTTGAGCCACATCAGGCAGTGAAGGCATACTCTTGGCTCTGTGTTCAAGTGTTCTCCAGGAAGGCCTCAGAGGATAATATGGGGTGCCAGTGACCCTTGTGGGTGACTTGCAAAGCAAGCATCCTTACTGCCTGTTTTCATCTGTCCCATTATAGCACATATTTTGTTTGAAGGAAACACGTTTAATTCCTGGCAGTGTATGGTTCCATTCCCTGGCATCCTATATGGTCCCAGAAAACTTGAAAGCAGAGCCAGGAGTAACCCCTTAGTGTTGCCAGGTGTTACCCAAAAGAAGCAAAAAACTGAAATATATTCAAGTGTTGCCTATATTTTAAAATTTATAATTATATGTCATTTTACCAATGAGTCAGAGAAAAAATAGGTCATATTAATTTAATCCAAACAGTAGCAATATCAACTATAATATCAGATTATTATCACGCTCTCATATTTCCTGTCACTTTACCTTGATATGAACTGCTGTGAAGTCTCCTTTGATAAAGGTTTCATTCATTCTCAGAACTATGAATGTGACATCATTTGAATGACATTTTGAAAATAGCTGCATATAAAAAAGTTAGTGAAAACTGTTTGCATTTAATAGTTTTCCACCACCTTCTTGACCTCTTTGTGGTGTTTCTAATTTAAATTTTCATTTACTTTATTTCCCTTCAGCTACACTAACTTAAACTACTTTTTATAGCAAAATATAAGTGTGTGAATAAATAATAAAAATTGATATTCACAGCTACTTAACATAAGGTCACGTAGGATTCATTGCTAGAAAGTAAAAGAATCAAAAGTGTTATACTTTTTCTATCCTACATTGGTTATGCATATTGAGCTAAGAATTAATGAAAATAAGTATTTTATACACAACTCTGTAAGTCTCCCAGGCACTGCTCATGGTTCCAGGGGTACCTACTGGCAACCCTTGATCAACCAGGCGGTGGTCCAATATGAGTATCTAACGATGATCCAGGTCTTGTAGTGGCCAGAAATCACATCTGGTCACATCATCAATACCATCGATACTTGGAAATTTCAAGATCTTAGTCAGTACATGAAGGACCAACTGTTGCTAAGAACCCATAGAACTAGGTCAGGCTATACAGGGCATGTGCCTTAACCACTGTAGTTTCTCTCTTGCCTCTTTAAGATTTTTTTACACCTCGTTTCATGAGATGAATTTTATCATTTTAAATATATCAAAAATATTTATCTGAGAGTCATAAGATTCAATATAAAGTTCATGGTATGCAAATGTACTCAGAGCTGGGTGGTTAAAGTTCTAAAGTTCCTGTTGAGATTAGCATAGTCCCAACATTTCAGAGTCTAAAGAAAGCTAAGAAACAAGAAGACTAAAACACAATAAATATGAAAAAGATCAATGTTAATCCTTCATCCCCTATTTTTCAGGGAGACTACTGATTCTAAATCTTTCCATTTGGTCAACTAGGTCATTGGTAAGTATGTTTGTCACTGAGGAAACAAATTTTGTTACCAATGAAGGAAGCTTTTATTCAGGATGTAGTGATTTTCTTCTTGATGATCCACATATCCATCCATCCATCTATGCCTTCAATCATTCACATAGTCATATATGTATATGACATATACAAATAGGTTTAGAGATATATAAATGTGCCCGTGTCATAGTTGATATACAGAATACCAGTAAAAATTATGTTACATCATTCTCATGACATAATATAATGGTTTGAGACTCTTTATGTTCCTGGAGTGATCAGATGCCCTTGGGCTCTACTAGCATGAGACAGGACATATGGAGATGTTACTGGAGCCCACTCGAGCAAATTGAAAATGAACAGGAAGATAGTGATAGTGGTAGTGATAGTTAGACAATAAACATTGCTGGAAATGCAGAAGAAAGTAGAATTTTGGAGAATAACTCCATAAAACTCTTGGGGCCCAAAAAAGGCCATATCTTAAGGGACCCATTCAGCAACATGCTTCATAGGGATTAATGAGGGCTTTAAGTGTACAAGGGATATGCCCTACCACTTCAGTCATATACCTGACCCCTACAAGCGCTCTAAGCACTAAATAGTTCATATTCAAATAGCATGCCACCTAATTTTTTAAAAAAAAAAATACAATACTTTCAAAAATACTTCTATTAGAATAGGTGAACTGGATCAAATGGGAGCTCAATAGCTAGTTTTCAGAGGAATGCCCATATTGTTTTCCAAAAGGGCTGGACCAGTCGGCACTCCCACCAACAGTGGATCAGAGTTCCCTTTTCCCCACATCCACGCCCGTACCAGTTGTTCTTGCTGTTTTGGATGTGTGCCAGTCTCTGTGGTTTGAGATGGTACCTCATTGTTGTTTTGATTTGCATCTCCCTGATGATTAAAGATGAAGAGCACATTTTCATATGCTTTTTGGCCATTCGAATTTCTTCTTTTTTGGAAGCATCTGTTCATTTCTTCTCCCCATTTTTTGATGGGGTTGGCTGTTTTTTTTCTTGTGAAGGGCTACCAGCGCCTGATATATCCTGGATATTAACCCCTTGTCAGATGGGTATTGGGTGAATATCCTTTCCCACTCTGTGGATTGTCTTTGTATCTTGGTCACCGTTTCTTTTGAGGTGCAGAAGCTTTTCGATTTGATATAATCCCATTTGTTTATCTTTGTTTCCATTTGGTTGGTCAGTGGTGTGTCGTCTTTAAAGATACTTTTAGTTTCGATGTCGTAGAGCATTTCTCCTATGTTTTCTCTGATGTACCTTATAGATTCATGTCTCATGTTGAGATCTAAAATCCATTTTGATCTGACTTTTTTGCATGGCATTAGAAGAAGGTCTAAATTCATTTTTTTACACGTGGCTGCCCAGTTTTCCCAGCACCATTTGTTGAAGAGGCTTTTTTTGCTCTAGTTAATATATTTTTCTACTTTATTGAAGATTAAGTGGCTGTATATTTGAGAGTGTGTTTCAGGATATTCAGTTCTATTCCATAGGTCTACAGACCTGTCTCTATACCAAAACCACACTGTCTTAATTACAACTGCTCTATAGTAGAGCTTGAGGTTGGGGAAAGTGATACCTCCCATCTTCTTTTTCCCAAGGATTGCTTTAGCTATTCGTGGGGGTTTATTATTCCATACAAATTTCAGGAGTGTTGTTCAATTTCTTTGAAGAACATCATAGTTATCTTTATAGGGATCGCATTGAATATGTATAAAGCTCTAGGGAGTATTACCATTTTGATAATGTTAATCCTTCCAATCCATGAGCAGGGAATGTGTCTCCATTTCCTCAGGTCTTCTTTTATTTCCTGCAGTAACGTTTTGCAGTTTTCTTTGTAGAGATCCTTTACATTCTTTGTCAAACTGATTCCTAGGTATTTGATTTTCTGTGGCGCAATTGTGAATGGAATAGTTTCTTTAATGTCCCTTTCATCTCTTTCGCTGTTTGCATATAGGAAGGCCATTGACTTTTGGGTATTGATTTTGTACCCTGCCACTCTACTATAGGAATGTATTGTTTCTAGGAGCCTCTTGGTAGAGAGTTTCGGGTTTCCCAGGTATAATATCATGTCATCTACAAATAGTGATAACTTGGCTTCTTCCCTTCCTATCCGGATGCCCTTAATGTCTTTTTTCTTCCTTGATTGCTATTGCAAGTACTTCCAGTACTATATTGAATAGAAGTGGTGAGAGTGGGCATCCTTGTCTTGTCCCTGATCTTAAGGGGATGGCTTTCAGTTTTTCCCCCATTGAGAATGATGCTCACTGTGGGCTTTTATTAGATGGCCTGGATTATATTGAGGAAGGTTCCTTCAATCCCCATTTTACGGAGAGCTTTTTTTCATGAACGGGTGTTGAATCTTATCAAATGATTTCTCTGAATCTATTGATATGATCATATGGTTTTTATTTTTCCTTTTGTTGATATGATGTATTATGTTGATTGACTTGCGGAAGTTGAACCATCCTTGCATTCCGGGATGAATCCCACATGGTCATGGTGTATAATCTTTTAGATGACTTTTTTGGATTCTATTTGCTAGTATTTTGTTGAAGATCTTAGCATCTGTATTCATCAGGGAGATTGGTCTGTAGTTTTCCTTTTTTGTGGCATCTCTGTCTGCTTTGGGTATCAGGGTGATATGTGCCTCGTAAAAGCTATTTGGGAGTGTTTCTGTTTCTTCAATTTGCCGGAAGAGCTTAAAAATAATTGGGAGTAGGTCCTCTTTAAAGGTTTTGTAGAATTCACTGGTGAATATCTGGACCTGGGCTTTTTGTTTGGGGGAGACTTTTGATTACTGATTCCATCTCCTTGATGGAGATAGGTTTGTTGAGGTATTCCAAATCTTGTTGCAGACTTGGGAAGCTATAGGAATTCAGGAATTTGTCCATTTCTTCTAGGTTCTCTTGTTTCGTGGCATACAGGCTCTCATAGTAATCTCTGATGATCTTTTGAATTTATGTGGTTTCTGTTGTGATGTCCCCATTTTCATTTCTGATTCTATTTATTTGGGTTCTCTCTTTTCCTTTTATTACAAGTCTCTCAAGTGGTTTGTCAATCTTGTTCAGCTTTTGGTTTCGTTGATCTTCTGGATTGTTTTTTGACATTCTATCTCATTGATTTCTGCTCTAAGTTTAATTATTTCTTTCTTTTGCTTGGTTGGGCTCCTTTTGTTGATCACTCTCTAAGATCTTAAGTTGTGAAGTCAGACTGTTTGTGATGGCCTTTTCTTCTTTTCTGATGAATGCTTGAAGAGCTATGTACTTGCCTCTTAACACTGCTTTTGCTGTATCCCACAAGTTTTGGTAATTCGTGTCTTCAGTCTCATTTGTTTCCAGGAATCTTTGGATTTCCTCTTTGATTTCTTTTATGACTTGCTGTTGTTGTTTTTCAGCAGTGAGCTATTTCATTTCCAGGTACTTGGTATTGGTATTCGTTTTTGTGTACAATTAACTTCTATTTTCAGTGCATCATGGTCTGAAAAAATAGTTGGCACAATTTCTATCTTCTTGATTTTTTGGAGGTATAATTTATGGCTCAGCATGTGATCTATTTTGGAGTATGTTCCGTGTGCACTGGAGAAAAAAGTGTATTCAGCTTTGGGGGATGAAATGCCCTGTATATGTCTACCAGCCCTTTTTTCTTCCCTCTCTTCTTTTTTAGTGCCAGTATTTCCTTGGTAAGTTTCAATCTTGTTGATCTATCCAAGGTTGATAGAGCAGTGTTGAAGTCTCCAACTACAATTATGTTGCTGTCAATGTCTTCTTTGAAGTCTATTAGTAATTATTTTAGGTATTTTTTCTTGCCCATCGTTAGGTGCATATATGTTTAATAGCGTGATTTCTTCCTGATATATGCATCCCTTGACTATTAAGAAGTGACCTTCACTGTCCCTTCTGACCTTCTTCACCTGAAGTCTATTTTGTCGGATACCAGTATGGCTACCCCAGCCTTTTTGGATGGGTTGTTTGAGTGAAGAATTGTTTTCCATTCTTTTATTTTGAGCCTGTCTTTGCTCCGATTGTTCAGGTGTGTTTCTTGCAGGAAACAGAATGTCGGATTCAATTTTTTGATACATTTTGCCACTCGGTATCTCTTAACTGGTGTATTTAGACCATTGATATTGAGAGAGATTATTGTCATGGGATTTTGTGCCATCTTTCTGTATAGGTTGATTGTTCTTTTGGGTTATGTCCGTCTTATAGTAGATCTTTCAGTCCTTCTTTTTAAGGTTGGTTTTGATTTTACAAAGTTCCTAAGCTGTTGTTTATCCAAGAAGTTGTATATCTGTCCTTCAAATCTGAGTGAGAGTTTAGCCGGATAAAGAGTTCTTGCTGAGGCATTCATTTCATTAAGTTTTTTTTACTATATCCCACCACTGCCTTCGGGCTTGGAGGGTGTCTTCTGAGAAGTCTGCTGAAAGTCGAATGGATGCTCCTTTGAATACAATTTCCTTCTTTGATCTTGCTGCCTGAAGAATTATGTCTCTGTCTATGGCATCCATTACTTTGACTAGGATGTGCCTTGGGGTCTTTCTATTGGGGTCTCTTCTTGCTGGTATGGGTGGGGCTTCTTGGTTCCTGATGCCTTCGTCCTTTAACTCGGGGAACTTTTCAGCCAGGATGCTTTTAACTGTTTTAATTTCCTTGGGGTTACTTTCCAGTCCCTCTGGGACTCCAATGATTCTTATGTTGTTCCACCTGGCTTCATCCCATTTTCTCTGTTCCGTTGCTGATCCATTTTCCTGTCTTTTTTCCATCTTATGTAGTTCTCTGAGTGCTTTCTGCAGCTCATCTTCAGTCTCACTGATTCTCTCTTCCGCTGCTGTCATCCTACTGTTGAGGGCCCCTATTGTGTTTTTCATTTCATCTACTGAGTTTTTAAGCGATAATATTTCTATCTGCATGGTTCTCATTTCTGCTCTCATTTCCTCCCGTAATTTATTGACTGCCCTTTCAACTGCTTTGTTTATGTTCTCCTGTATTTTATTGGACATCTGCTCCATTTTTTCATTGAGCTCCTTAAACATCTTACCAATTTCTTCTCTAAATTCATTGTCAGAGAGATCATGCACATCACATTCTTTTTGGGCCTTAAGGGTTGATTCCTTCATCTGTTCTTCGAACTGGAGATCTGCGTTGTTTCCCCATGGTGATCCGGTGTTCAGGTATAGATTCCTCAAGTGTACTTTTTTCTTTTTTCTTGAGGGTATTACCTTCCCTTGGTGTTGAATTTCCTAGTTTTTTGTATTAAAGCGGCCAGTCGCACACCCCAGGGAGAATACCCGAGGCAGAGACAGGCCAGTGTGATAGTTCAAAATGTTCGTTTACTTCCGCTTCTGCTCAGACTTCTGGGGGTTGTAGTTCCACCTTCTGCCATGGCCTAGGGCTCTACCACGACCCCAGGCACCCTCCTGGCCAGCCTCACCCCCAGGGAGAATACCCTAGGCGGAGACAGGCTGGTGTGAGAGTTCTGCTATTTTCTTTAACTCAGTAATATGTTTTACTCTGTGAAAGGTTTCACATCTTTATGGGCTTTATATACAAGATGGACTATACAAACCTTCATACTTTTAACCTCTAATTTCTCAGCTCTGGTATCTCTATATTATTTAGCCTTTACCCGAGAATGTCTCCTTTGATAAATTATTGTTATATTATTTCCCTTAACATTACGTCCCTTGTTATCTTGTTTTTTAAATTTGCCTTTCCAATACTTTTTAGCCCCTTTATACCATTTCTATTGCTATAGAGCATAATTACAGCACTTTAAGGAGACTCTAAATAGCCTTACTAAAGACATGTCTTTAATACCAACATCCTTCACCAAAAAATATGAAAAATATATCACAAAGATAAACGACTTTGCTATAAACTTATCACCATGGAACAAAAACTATTCATGTATAAAATAGTTTATGAATATTAAATATCACTTTATAATACAACATACATTTATCACTTGTATCACTTGTCTTCCCCTTGTTCATCGATTTATTCGAGTGGGTGCCAGTAACATCTCCATTCATCTCTGTCGTGTGCTAGTATAGCCCAAGGCCTCTGCTCACTCCAGGAAAATGAAGAGCCTCAAACCATTCATTCAGGTCATAGGAATGAGGTCTATTGTTGTTACTGTTTTGGCATATCAAATATGACAGGGGTAGCTTGTCAGGCTCTGCCATGCGTGTGCTCTCAGTTATTAATGTTAGCATAAATTTAAATAATAAAAATTTAAATCAAGACTTTTTCTATTTTTAGCAGTATGTAATACTAAGATTTTCTTCTTGCCTTTCCTCTACAAGTAAGCAAAGCCTGAGCAGAATATTTGGTTTACCTTTTCAAAGAAACCAGTGATTTTTTCTGACCTATATAATGCAATAAGCTGCGTTCAAATAAATCAGATCAGTCTTACTAAACTGGGTAGGCAGATACCAGAGATGCTGCAAAGGAAGATGAAATCTTCTGGACGGCATCAAAAGGGAGGAAAACCAGAGAGCTGAGTGCAAATCACTACAGAAGATCCCAGGTGTCCTTGATTGAGATCCGCAGGATCTCTGCAAAAGCAGTAAAAATATTATAAGTACTACATTCCGACAAGTTACAATTAATCATATGGTAGTAAATGATCTCTCTTATCCCATAAACTCTACTTCCTTTAGAGAGGACAACATTCATCAGAGCATTTACAGCATCAAACACAATGTCTAAAACAAAATTTGAAAATACTATTAGAAGGTAAAGAAAATATGGAACAAAATAAAGACAAGACAATGAAGTGAAACATCGTTAAGATGAAATTGATGCTGTAATTATTAAGATTTTTTATTTGTATTGTTTTGTTTGAGAAGCACCCCTGGTGCAAGGAAGCATTATTACTATTTCTATCAGACTCAGAGATCACTCATGGCATCATCTAGGGTATCAGGGATCAAATGCAGGCAAGTAGCCTTCAAAGCAAGTACCCTATCACTGTACTATTGCTCTGGTCCAAGATTTTAATAGAACTTCTATAACTGTGCTCCAGGGCAGGAGGAAAAAGATAAATATATGGAATATATAGACTAAATCACAGCAGAGGAATGAGAATTTTGAACTGTAGGTAAATACAAGAATTATTGTGCTAAAAATTACATCTCAAAAATTTTAATTGACAAATGGATTTTTGGCAGTAAGTTTAGAGATTAGTAAAGCATTTAAAGAGAAACTAATACAAATAATTTCACCACAAGACCTAAAAAAGAGAAATTAAAGTATAGAAAAACAAGTATAAGTGAGCTACAGAACATAAGTCTGTTTTACTGCACACAGAGAGACCAGGAAAAGAATAGAGACACTGGCATAACAGAGAAAATATTAGGCATGGGAAGGAACAAGCAAAAGCTGGGAAGATATATGCATCATGGAATTGGGCTTCCTTTTGGATACCATGAAAATCTATTGCAACTACAGAGGTAGAGTTGACAAACAGATAATATAGTAAATGTAATGGCAAATTTTATGCTATATGTATTTTATGGTCATTACAATTTTCTAACCTGGCAATGTCCAAATTTAACAGTGATGTGAATAACAGAAGAATATTTCAGATAAAAAAGTAATAAATTACAATCACTTTGGTAAATAATTTGGCAGTATCTCTTAAGTTTTGTAATAACCAACATATGAAAGGTCAAATATCCTTTATCAATAAGGTGGATAAAATTGTATTTTATTCATGAGTATCTTCCTTTTTTATATTTATTTTGTATTATATTTCTGTGAGATACTCAGTTATAAAGCTGTTCATGATTAGGTTTCTGTTTCACAATATTCCATCACTCATCCCTTCACCAGGTAAATTTCCCACCAATGTCCCTATTTCTCTCCTGTACCCTCTTCCCCAGTCTACTTCTATGTCAGGCACTTTTCTTGTTTCTCTCATAAGAGTATTGTTAATAAAAGATCAATTCCATATATATGAAACAGCACTTATATAGTTCAAAACAGTATTTAAGTAAAAACTAGACATATATGTGCAATTCATATGAAATTCAAGAATAGGTAAATTATATATGAGGTAGAATTTTAGAATATGGAGGAAGAGACTACTTAGGAAATAGCACAACTGAACCTATCAAAAATGAAAATATCCTATATACTTATATACTTGGGATATTTGGCATATGTTTAATAAAATGCATATGATTGCAATTTTAATATTTCTACTTTGCTCACAAAGTTTTACCACAAAGTGTATAATTAAGAATATTGAATATGATGTTGCTCTTGACTCTTAAAATGATTTAGCATTATAAATATGACAAAGTGAAATAAAAAGTATAGTCTGTATCACTGTCACTGTATCACTGTCTACCCATTGTTCATTGATTTGCTTGAGTGGGCACTAGTAACATCTCCATTAGTCCTGTCACAAGCAAGTGCAACCCAAGGGCATCTACTTGCTACAGGGACAGGAGGAGCCTGAAACCATACTTCAGGTCAAAGAACTGAGGTCCATAATAGTTACTAGTCTTTGGCATATAAAGTAGATAAAACACGGTAGCTTGCCAGGCTTTACCGTGTAGGTGGTATAGTCTCAGTAGAAGGCTCTCAACCCAAGCATTTACTGATGAAACTTAAAGGGGGGAAGATCAGATTTTCTCTTGGATGGAGCTCTAAGGAACTATGGAGTCTGGATGTTGAAAATGACTAACTGCATGATGTGTGGTTTGTTCTGGCTTCTTGCCAGGCTTACTGGTATCAGTTAAAACATGTCTATATCTGTTTACTATGTATAAATGTGAAATAAATTGGGAAGAACCTTATGCAAAAATCGTATAGTCTGTATACGATTTAGCAAAAACTGTCTTTTCTAGGGATTGGCAGATATAGGACTTTTCTCTTTGTGTTTAAAAACTTCAAGATGCTTGATTTTTTAAAAAATTCATTTATTATTTATTTTTTAAATTTTAGTCACTATGATTTTAGGTATCCTATCAATTTTAGGAATACTATCAATAGCAAGATTTTGTACATATAATGTTCTAACCACACCCTCTACAGAATATTACCTACCTACCTTCCTTCCTTCCTCCCCTCCCCCTCCTCCCCCTCCCCCCTCCCCCCCCCCCCCCCCCCCCCCCTCCCTCCCCCCCCTCCCTCCCTCCCTCCCTCCTCCCTTCCTCCTTCCTCCCTTCCTTCCTTCCTTCCTTCCTTCCCTTCCTTCCTTCCTTCCTTCCTTCCTTCCTTCCTTCCTTCCTTCCTTCCTTCCTTCCTTCCTTCCTTCCTTCCTTCCTTGTTCCTTCTTCCGCCTTTCCTTCCTTCCATCCTTCCTTGCATTTTCTTAATTTTTGGTGGCGATACTAGGATTTTAATCCAAGTTCTCAAACATCATTGTACTTCACATCCCTTGCCTCACAGTCTGTGTCCCCTTGCTCTTGATGCTTTGGATAGTGGCAACAAAACTGGGATCACTGGGATAATCTAACTAGAGCCCATTTAGCTAAGTCATTAATTCTCTCTCTCTCTCTCTCTCTCTCTCTCTCCACTTATCTTTCTCCACCTACCCATCTCTTATAGTTGCTATTAATGTTTTATCATTTAAAAAAATACTGCACTACATGAATTCCTGACTCGCACCACATAGGGCCTGGCGTGTCCACTCTGACTGGATCTGAGCAGCATCACATCCTCAAAGGAGGGGCAATAAACATTAAGCCCACACAGATGGCTTGAGAATGTCCCCAACTCCCTGAGCAGTGCTTGAAAACCCCTGCCATCACTGTTAAAAAAGAAAATAAGTCACCAGTTAAAAAATCTCACACTAAATTTAGTTGTAACAAACAGCAATAGATAGTCATCAATGGAATACATGGATTGTAATTTAGAAAATATGAAATTTTTAAATTGGGAGACGTTTAAATTTAAATATCCATCATAAATATGATGGATCAAGCAAAACATCATATTAATATTAACCTACACGTGGTAAGATAAATTGATGTCAACTTTATAATTCAGATAGTCATTAAAAATTTCATATAGTGGGGCCGGAGCGATAGCCCTGCGGGTAGGGCGTTTGCCTTGCCTTAGCCCGGCCTGTCCGGCCTGGGTTCAATCCTCGGCATCCCATATGGTCCCCCGCGCACCGCCAGGAGTGATTCCTGAGTGCAGAGCCAGGAGAAACCCCTGAGCATTGCTGGGTGTGACCCAAAAAGCAAAAAAAAAAAAAAAAATTTCATATAGAAAAAGACACAAATAAATACCAAAAATCCCCAAAACCATTACAAACTTTTCCTGACTATTTTTATCATGAAAATAATGGTGTATTTATAACCCAAAACTCAATGCTAGAGGAAATTAAGTCATTGTCTTCTGGAGGCAAATATATTAGGAAATAAGAATATACTAAGCTACTATGCAGACAACAGTGATAATGAGACTATAATGTAAAAAATATTAGTGGTGCACATAGAAAACATCATGAAAGAAATGTAACTAGTTATCCCACTAGTTACACTGCATAGAAATAGGTATTTCCTCTGCATAAATACCTTTCTAATATAGAAATCCCATTTGGGTTTATGTAAAACTAAAGGCAGCAATGAATTAAATAATGCTAAGTTGAACAAATGAGAAAATAGTGTAAACAAAGTAGCCTAATCCAAGATAAAGGAAAGATTTGAATACATTTTATTAAACTCAAATTTAATTTATATGTATTAACTTTAATATATTTATATATAATGTACATGGAGAGAGAGGAGGACATAGTAATGGCAATGGTAACAGTACTCGTGTGTTAGCTGCCCCACTTACAGACTCAGCCTTAATGTAATTTGTGATATAGATTATGATTCACTAATATATCTCTTGAGAATGTTTCCTAAATACTAATTCAATCTATTTATGACTTTAATCTTAAAAACTCTTATGAAGCTTTATTAACAACTAAGTGAAAAGAAGTAACCTAAAGGCCCTATAATAGAAGAATCATTAAGTTAATCAGAGCTTATCAGCTCAACACATATACTGAAGACATGACACTAAAAAATTACATTCACTTTTTGATAATGTGAATTATGTATTCCATTACATTTAAATAAAATTGTGCAACATTTGATTTTAGCATATTTTACAGTGACATGTGACTCAAAGTCAGAATGGGCAGAGCATGTTATTTGAATGCATATATGTCAGTTTTCAGTCTGGATATCTTTGTGGTGTGAGAGCAAAGGAACTGAAGACTTTTTTAATTATGTTTTGTTTACCTGGGTTTGTTTTTGGCAAACAGTGGTGCAGAGGAGCTAAGTCCAACTCAGTGCCCAGAATTCACTCCTGGTGATGGTCAAGAAACCAAGCAACATAGAGATCGAACCTGAGCCTCCCTCATACAAAATATGCCTTTCGAGTTATATCCATGATCCTATTATATGTTCTTCATTGCTTTTTATTATACCAATAGAAGGCATCACTCCTGTAAATTCATGTATATGTGTACATATTAAAATTAAAATGTGTACATATACATAATGCATAATCAAAAGCTGGATATTGTATTCCACAACAGAGATACAAAAGCATGAAGCAGTTTTATCTTTGAAAAAAGTTCTTTGACCTTTTTATGCCAGTGAACTAGGAGTTGATAAGTATTCTAGAATCCCTCAGCCTTATGCAGGGAGACAGTTCATGTATAAATTCATAAGACAGATTGAGAAAATCAGAATATAAGTAACCAAAATGAGAAGATGCAAAATTGCAGTCACTCTATTGAAAGAATAATATTGCACTGGTTTGCATGTTCTGTGTGTAATAAAATATGTTATTAATATAAATGATTATAAATTCTACCATCGATTCTAAACTCTAACCCTAACTTCCATCTCATATTATACAATATTTCCCCACATGTCCCCCCCATCCAAAAAGCAGTGACAGCACAAAAATTGAGAATTACATACTGATGTTTAGGAGTAACATAGACGCAATGATTTTTAAGAAAATATTAGCAGCAGTAAAGTCTGCTCATCCAGCCTTTTAGGAGATAACATGGGAATTCCTCAAACAACAGCAAGAGATATAGCTTTCATACAACCCAGAAATACCTCTACTGGGAATATATTCCATGGGTCTAACACCACGATGCAAAAACGACTTCGGCACCCCTATGTTCATTGCAGCACTGTTCACAGTTGCTGTAAACTGGAAACAACTCAAGGGCCCAAAAACAGACAACTAAATAAAGAAATTATTATCGATATGAGCAATGGAATACTACTCAACTGTAAGAAAAGATGAAATTCACACACACACACACAAACCCTACACATAAATGTTTAAGTAAGGTGTCGAACAATAGGTTAAGTGGAGTATTTTATCTATACAATGAAATTGTACTTAGTAATAAATGCTAGTAATTGTCAAGAAAATAAAATAATGAAGTTTAAGTGACTATTGCCAGTATCAGAGAGCAGAGGAAAATTTTTCCAGCTTTTTGTGCTCTTCTAAGACTAGATAAAAAAAATTAATGTGAACCAGGTCAATAGGAGAAATGGCAAAATTTAATATTAATCTACAAATGAACAAAGTGGGTGATCAAGGAATTATAATGCTTGTTAAGGGATCAATAACATCAGGGAGATAGGGCCGGAGTGATGGCCCAGAGGGTAGGGCATTTGCCTTGCCTGCGCCGGCTCATGCCGGCCCGGATTCCATCCCCGGCCTCCCATATGGTTCCCTGAGCACCGCCAGGAGTAATCCTGAGTGCAGAGCCAGGAGAAACCCCTGAGCATTGCCGGGTGTGACCCAAAAAAGCAAATAAATAAATAAATAAATAGATAAATAAAAATACATAAATAAATAAATAAATAACATCGGGAGAGAGAAGAGAGTACACATGAAAAGAAAAGTGTGATTCACCTTTTACACTGAAAGTGAAGAAAAATGAGTTCTTTGGGTAGAGAGGACATACTTACAGATAAACAGACCTGGCTTATGAATCAGGAGAGGCATAGTTCTAAGTGCATTGCTCTGTGATTTCTTCTTAGATTAGGAAAAGAGCAAGGAACTGAGACAAAAACAAAATATTCTCAGCCATTAGTGTTTTTACTGCTCCAGAGTTAAAGTAGTCTTGTTCCCTAATAATAGAGGCTGTTTTCCCAAATCCCAGAGAAATCCAGACACTTTGGTTCCCCATATCAAATGATACTATAAGAGAACAACTTTGGATATCGAGAGCAAAGTTTATCTGATTCTTCATAGAGTCTATTCTTTCTTTAGAATTAATCACTAGTGGTTTATTCTAAAGAATAAGTCGTGACTAGTGATTGATAAATTACTAGTGAAATAATTTTAAGAAAGCTACATATTGTATGATGACATTATATATATTATATAGATCCTCTAAAGGCAAAACAAGTGCCGATACAGATAATGTTGGTTGTAAGGAGTTCAAGGCAGTGTATCTAGAAAAATGAAGCCTAGGGTCTTGTGTGGGATTGCAGTTGTTATGTGTGGCAAACTAATTGTGAATTCAGAACATAAAACTCATAGGACTTTACAACACAAAAAGGTGAACTCTAAAGTATATAAAAGAAACACCTTACAGAAATTGTTGATATTCAGGATAAAGAGCTAAAAGTGACAAAAGTCTCTCGTTATCTTAGAATGAATACGATACCCTCCCTCACCACTGAATAAGGTTGGAGAACAATTTGCTGAACCATGTAGCTCTGGAAATGAGAAGAGCATATTAGACTCAAAACAAAAAGCCACTATATAAAATAATTGTTCTCCAGTTGAAAAAGTTATTTCCCGGTGGCCAAAGGGCTAGCAATTCTGAACTCACTTTATGTGTATGCTGAAACTTAGCAATAAGGACAATGGAAATAAAGGTGAGTGATTAGAGGAAACAATCTGTAGTGGAAGGTTACAATTAAGCAAAAGAAAGTTGAGTGATCTTTGCAGTGGTTGATTAAACTATGACTCAACAGTATCAACTCATAGCTTTCTCAGAGCTATGATAGCTAAAGAAAGTTGGGTAAGTATGTATATATTTACTGGAACTGCAATAAACACCATTTGTATCACTTGTCTTCCCGTTGTTCACCGATTTGCTCGAGCAGGCACCTGTAACATCTACATACATCCTGTCACATGCTATATAGCCCAAGGGCATCTGCTTGCTCCAGGAACATGAAGAGTCTCAAACCATTATTTTAGGTCATGGGAATGAGGTCTATAATTATTACTGGTTTTTGGCATATCAAATATGACACAGGCAGCTTGCCAGGCTCTGCTGTGCCAGTGGGATACTCTTGTAGTAGCCTCTCATCTGGTGCGTTTATTGATGAAGGGAGAGATCAACTTTTCTGCTGGGTGAAGCTCTGATGAGCTGTGGAGTCTGAATGTTGAAAATGGCGGCCCTCAAAGTGTGGGGGTTCCTCTGGCTTCTTGTGAGGCTCTTCTGGGATGGTGGGCCAGGACCAGAACCCGCCTTCCCTCCTAGGCACCTCATGATTAGCTGAGTATAGAGAGAGCCGGTAGTAGCTCTGCCACGTGTATCTGAGTCTCTGGATCAGACATACCTGGGATTGAAATAGACTGCTGTAGGGTGGGACTCTGATGAGCAGGGCTTGTGATCAGCTCTTCTGCACAAGCATATATACATTTTTATTCTATAAGCATACAGGCCATAATATAATTCACCCCAATTGTGGTGAGTTCCTCCCAACAGTGAATAGCAAGAACATTCAACTCTCAACATTCTATAAAGGAAATCAGACAGAACTACTGAGATAAATAGCTGATTCTTGGAAGTGGAACAGGAAATATCTAAGACAAAGGTGGAACAAATAATTCTAAAAATAAGAAAATACTCAAAATAGAAACATGCAAATAATTGTGAGGGATTAGGCAAGAAATACAATAATCATTTTTTGGGATCTTTAATTAGTCAAGCTGAAAATACTTAAGCAACAACGTTAACAAAATATTATTAGGGGCTGCTGAGATAGTGCAGCATGCAGGGAATTTGTCTTATACCTCATTAGCCTGTATTTAATCCCTGGTACTCCACATGGTCCTCTAATACCTCCAGAAGTGATCCCTGAGCATAGAGCCAAGAGAAAGCCCTGAGCACCACCAGGTGTAACCCCCAAAATAGTATTGGATGATGATCTGTAGTATAAACTCAATTTTCATGTCTATATAATGCTAATGATTGTAAAAGTGGGACAAAAATGCCAGCAAATTTATATATTATCCCCTTTTTGAATGAGTTTTCAATTGTTCATATGAATTTTATCCAGTGTTCAAAAGAGAGAGAGAGAAGAAAGAGAGAGAAATAAGAGAGAGAAGAAAGGAAGGAAAGAATCTTAGATTTGTGATTAAGATTAGTATGTTGGTAGAACAATGACTGCAAAGATATCCAAATCCCTGTCACTGGAAGATGAAAATATTTTATATAGCTAAGGGACTGAAGAAGATTGAAAATGGAATTAAGGTTGCTAATCTCTTGACCCTGAGATAGGAAATTATACTTAATTATTCAGTCATCTTTATTATTAGCCATCCTAGTATTGCAAAGGTTTGTAAACATGGAAAAAGGATACAGCGACCTATAGATAAATAGCACAAGAGAAAGGCACCAAGAGATGCAGCATTTCTGACTTTAAAGGTAGAGGAAAACAAAGAAGAATCAAGGAAGCAAGGAGCTTCTAGATGGAAAGGCAAGAAAATATGGTATTCTAGTGCCACTGAAAGAATGTAGCTCCTTGACTTTGTCATTTTACCCTTGAGAGTGCAAGTTTAGTTTTTTCAACCCACAAAATGTAAGACATTTTTTAAAATGATGATACTTTGTCATAGTAATGCATTATACATGTGAAACAGTAATGTCAACAGTGAGAAGTTATACTGGTATTTATACTTCCTTGACTTTTTGTGATGAGAATGACATTTCACCTAAACCACTTCCACATTACGTTAATTCAATCACAATAAATTCATTAAACAATATAGAAATTATCTGACCTGCAATCCTGAAAACCAACAAGAATGTTCAAGGAATTCTGAGAAAAAAATCATTGCAGAGGAAATGAAGGGATAGGTGTATGTACGTATTGTCATGTGTTATAAAGAAAGAAATCCTGGAACAAAACTAAAGACATTAGGCTGAAATGAATAACCTCTGAATAAATTATGAACTTTAGCTATTAATAATGTACCAATATCAATTCATTAATTGTGGCAAACGCTCCACATAGTAATATAAGACATCAATAAGGAACCTGGTATGGGTGCTTTGAAAATCTCTATTTTCATAAAATAAAACTGGTATGAAACATAAAGTGAATGCAAAAAATGTTTTTGAAACGATAGTTTTGCAGTCACTGTCTGGCTTCAATCACATGAGAAATCTTAAGGGAGAGAATACTGACTGAACCCAGTGGACTCCAAACTGTGAGAAATTTTTTTAGTGTTGTCTTTGAAGCCACTGAATTTAGGTGGTTTGTTTTGCTGGAACAGATGAAAGGATAACTCTTTGGAACAAACAATCTCTCCTCTCCCTCAGTAAGTAACTTTCTTTTGCAATGATGACCAGTCTACAGTACGATTGGCTCTTTAAAAGAGAACAGGATTCCTTCACTTTGCTTATCCTTTCTAATTCTACTATGTACTTCTAGTAAATAATTGAAGTCAATTCTGCTTTTTATCAGTGAGAAGTGTAGATATTTTCTAGCTGTTCTGTTTGAATATTAAAGAATAGCTGTTATAGGGGCGGAGTGATAGCCCAGCGGGTAGGGCATTTGCCTTGCACGCAGCCGCCCATGCCAGCCCCAGTGTGCGATCCCTGGCATCCCATATGGTCCCCGAGCACCTCCAGGAGTAATTCCTGAGTGCAGAGCCAGGAGTAACCCCTGAGCGTTGCTGGGTGTGACCCAAAAAGCAAAAAAAAAAAAAGAATAGCTGTTATCTTGTTATGTATGCAAAACTGCAAAACAGTAAGATTTGAAACCACATATGACACCCGTAGGTATATTTTTTGTCACAGTCAAACCTCAGTATCTTTATACCTTCTTCTAATTTAGTCTGATATCTGAAAGTTGAACATATTATATTAATTATATTATAGGTAGAGAAACCAAGATTTAGAAAAGTAATCATATAAATGTGGCACTGACAGATAAGCACAATGAGAAGCCCTTTAAATAGGTGATTTGACTTCAAAATATATGCATCTAATATATTTCCTGTCCACAAGGAAGATAATCAAACCACTAAGACTTCAAAAACACTAAAAACAGTCAGAATGATTTGGGCATCTTAGAGAGAAAGCCCTCCTGGATTAGCTATAAATCTCAGCCTTGAATACCATCTCAGAGGCCTGCTTTCTTGACAGCTCTATTCTTTTGGGTACTCAGCCCTCAACATTTCTTCTCATATTTCCTAATCCTTTTCTTCCACTGTTTTCTTTTCTTCTATTTCATCTGGTCTCTGAAATGTTTATGTCATGGTAAATTTTCTAGTGTCCTCAACTATTTTAGTTCATTTATTCGAGTTTCTTTTCTTGACCTTCCCCTATTGCTGACTCCATTCAGCTCAGTTTTCCCCATTATTGATAACCAGGGTGTTGGGATGACCATGGTGAATATTAATATTCACTTAGCTCCTGTTTTGTGTTATCAGCTTTTACTTTGATATTAAGAATCCTTAACTTTTGAGGTTTGTGATATCCAGTCATGTAATATTACTGTATTTATTATTTCTATTATCTAACCTGGCCAATGCCAAAACAATCTATTATCTTTCCTCAGGACAATCATGAGTAAATTTGATGTCCAAAGATATCTATGAGTCATCTTTTCTTTCCTTGTGATCTCCTTAAATCAAAAGCTATCAACTTTTTAGTTTAAAGTAGGAAGCTTAGCCTAGGGGAGCAACAGAGTTGGTTAGGATGGGCATGGGGGTGGGCGGAACTGGAATAATGGTAGAAGAATGTGGACACTTTGATGGAGCATGTGGTGCTAGAATTTGTTATGCATTAAATTCTCTAATAGTAAATCATGCATCAAAAATAAATAATTTTTAAAAAGTTAAACTTTCATTATATCATCACTACATGAGAGAACTGTCCACACAAATTGCCAATTACTGAAATGCCTGTTTCCTAAGTAACTATTATTTCAAATTTCATTCTCTAATATTTAATTTCCTTTAGTGTGTGTGTATGTGTGAGCATGTGTGCACACTTTAAAACACTCCCCTCTAATAAGGTCCTAAATAGTTTTGCTTCCTTTAGATATTTTGTTTATTCAGTTGGCTTTTTGTGTCATACTCAATATTTCTCAGGGGTTACTCCTGGATATGCACTCAGGAATTACTCCTAGAAGTGCTCGGGGTCCGTATGGGATGCAGAGATTGAACCCAGGTCTTCTGTGTGCGAAGCAAGTGCCACTCCCACTGTATTATTACTATGGAACTTAGATATTTTATTCTTACCAGAAAAATATCACAATTACATAAACTTGAATACAAATAATCTATTTTCTCATTTCCCCTAAATATTAGAACAGTCAAGAAAGTCACTTATATAATTTTTCAATCACTGTAAAGTAATAACTTATCAAAATTACTTAAACAATTTCATCTAAGACAGTTTTACTTAAAAAAAAAACTTGACACGGTCTCATTATACAAAGGAAGGGATTTTTAAATATACCTGGAATGGATTTTTTAGGTTATATATTCCTTACTCATATTTAGTAATAACTTCATGTTTTATAAATAGTGACAGCATTTTTATTCATTACTTCTTCCAGCTAGATTTTCAAACACTTACATGAAAGTTATTTAACCCCAATGAGTCATCAAGGTACATATTATTATCTCCATTTTCAGAGGAGATAAAGTAAATAGCTTAAAGACAATGAGGCTACACAGAGAATGAATTTTGGAGACAGGATTCTAACCTACCTCCAACATTAAACTGAAGCCTTGTCCCACTTCATTTGTATCACTTGTCTTCCCGTTGTTCATCAATTTCTTGAGTGGGCACCAGTAACATCTCCATATGTCCTGTTGTAAGCAAGTGTAGTCCAAGGGCATCTGCTTGCTCCAGGGACAGGAAGAGCCTCAAACCATTCCCTCAGGTCATGGGAATGAGGTCCATAATTGTTACTGGTTTTTGGCATATCAAATAAAACACGGGTAGCTTGCCAGGCTCTGTCATATATATTGGCCCACTATACCTTTTTTTTCAACAGACTTGAGCATACTGCCCAGTGTTCTTCTCTACTGGCCACCCAATACAAAGAGAGCTGGCCACGTTTCACCTTAAGGAAAAGTGATAACATTTGCAGCCTTTGGGGAAATCATCCTGACATTTTAAATTTTCAGCAAAGTTTCATACTCCATATTTTGTTTCTGTGGACTTAGAAAGTTATTCACTGTGTTTGAGAGTTGTGCAGAGGAATAGCAAAAAGTTAGAAGTTTGCAATTGCCCGGGGGAGGCACATATCTGAAAATCTGACAGAAGACTGTCTTTGGGAGCTAAGCAAAACTAACTGTGGTATTCTTTCCTTCTAGTCTTTCCTTTCTCCTATTTTGAAATACTCTAATGGATTAAATAGGATTATGAAAATCTCATCAGCTTAAAGTGATAGTTCTGTGGCATTTATGTGTTGATAGAATAGATGTCATAGGTTAATGCAAACTTTCCTACAAATACATTCTTGCCTCATTTCACGCACTATTTTTGAACAGATGACAGCACTGAGAAAGTTGCTGGGAAAAATCATTTCCTAGAACATTAAATTATATATATGTTGATTCCATATATCCATTAAATATCTGCACACAATGAATTTTCTTTGAATGATCTATGAAACTCTAATTTTTAATTAGACTTGCCTTTCTCATGTTTTCTAAATCTAAGGTTTATGTTCAGAAATAGTAAAGGTTTCAGATCTCAGAACTCACCTTTAAAGGCAAGTAAGTATATCTTAGTTGTACAATTCTATTAACATAAGTTGGGCATTTTACGTTTTCACGCACAAGGTGAATATATTGCTTCGATATACATGAGTCATTTTGTTGGATGAACATTTTCTTTTCAAAGCACCTACACAGCCAGTTTTATTTTCAAGCATTTTATTTTCCAGCAAAAACAAGCATACCCAGACTTGAATTGGACATTACTGGAGGAGACTACTGTAATTTTTACTCTTCAACAAATTCCTTTATACTAACTTTGTAAATGTTGATTTATACTAATATCCTAACAAAGAATTTTCTATTTTAGCAACATAGACACAAATACATAGTAAGTGAGCATTTTTGTTCTTGCTATAAAATTTTAACATAAGTCCTCCAAATCATACAAGACTTTTTTTTCTAATACTGTCATAATCATTGAGGTCTATGAGAAATATATCTAGAAACTTGAAAATGAAAAGTATGGAAACAAGAATATAGTTCCTAGTTTAAGGTAAGGCAAATATATTGTATTTGTCTGACGAAGGTTGGATCCCAGGAACCATATGCTCTCCTAAGTATGATGTATACAAACCTGAAGACGCCTAAGCACCTCTGGGTACACAAATAGAGGCCCCACAACCTCCCTGAAGTTGCAAGCATTATCCCTGGCACTATAAGGCTGAGTAGGATTATATTCACATACCCTTGAATTGAACTAGCACTGTTGGCTGAGAATCACTGCGAAGGGCCTGAGCACCGCTGACATGCCTACTCTACACCCCACAAAAAAATAATGAAGAAAGGGGGGGTCCGTATTGTATGAACCACTGTTCTATTGTAACAAAATTCCCAACAGCCAAGATTTAAAAAGTCAAGATTAAAAGCTAAATGTTATCTACAGAAGAATGAATAAGAAAATGAAATATAAATATTTAATAGCACACTACTCAACTGTAAAAAAAAGTGATTTTTTTCTATTTGAAATGACATATCCATGGCTAGCAGAGGAGAGGAGAGGGAAGGAAAGTGGACTACTGGGCAGAGCAGCGATACATGTAACTGGTTGCTTAACATGGGTTTGAGGTTGCATGTACATTTTTGTGTAGCAAGGTATGAAACAATACTCCTGACACTTACACAGACTTGAAAACCTAAATTAAAAAAACTGAAGATACTAAAAAACTTTAATTCTATGTTCCCTTAAATTAACTGAAACCTGAGATCCAGTGCACCGCCAATTTTTTAAATTAACTTCCTTCTCAATAGCTCTGAATTTTTCATTGCCACTTTCTTTGCAGTTTTGAACAAATTAGTGAATATATAAATTCTATGTTACCTCTTATAAAACTTTTATCCACAGACACAACTTTTAATGTGAACTAGACTATTGGGATATTTAGTCATCCAATGGTAATGCATAGAAGTGACAAAATTATTGGAGAAAGCTTTTATTAAAATTATTACTCTATTGCCTAAATTGATGACAACATGTAATTTTCCTCTTCGTAGCCCTCCCTATAATTTGCTTCATTTAGTTCACTGAGAAAAGTTGCATTTTTTGAGATCACTGTAGCAACATCAACAGAAGGTGCTTTCAAATGCTAAGCATTTGATAATGCCAACCAGAAGGTACATCCTTAACAAGAAACTAAAAGGTTAACTTCAATTACAATTATCCTTTGCTTATGACCACTTGAGCAATCCTACTCAGATCATGCAGAGTATGCAAAATACACTCCTCCTACACATGCCAACCTGTTAGAGAGATATCCTGCTCTTTAAATGTTCCAGTTCTTAAAATAGATATTTCTAAAGATCAGCCTCAGAACTCAGATTTCAAAGTCACAACTTTCCTGTTAAAAAAAAGAAGAAAATTCCTAAGATAATCTTTGTCTTTATTTTTCTTTGAATTTTTAGCCATTCGTCCCTGACACTGTGTAATGGCCAAACAATATTTCTTTCTCAAGATCACTAAATTTCAAAAATGACTAAGGTCAATACATCTCCTATAAAAATTGAAAAATGATTTTCCAGGCTAGATGCTGAAAAAGAAGACTGCATCTTTTATTTAAATATTATTTTATTAATGTCCTGCTTAAACTTCTATGTCATTGCCTGAAGATAAATTAAAGTTCTATTACATAGATCATTACTTTACACAATTTTGTTTCCTCCTACTTCTGCATCCCTTTCTCTGCAGAGGGCACATTAAATTGCTCGTGGCTCCCTGTTATTCTATGTTTGTTCTGTTTTCAGCACTTGTACTCTCTGAAGTGTATGTCCTGACTTCTTATATTCTTCTGGCTACTTCTAGAGCATAGCTATCTTCTCAAAAGATAGTGATTTAGTCTTATGACTCAGGAAAGTCATGTAAAAATCATCCCGATTTCCTTGAAAATCTTTCATAAAATACGTTCTGTGTGTTAAATTATAAAGTAAAATATAAATGAAAATAACACTAAAACAGATTTGAGTAATTCAGATACTTATATCATCAAAATGCCATTCCTTATAAGACTTATAATCTAAGTCTTTAGCATAGAGAACATTTATGCTTAATCCAATTAATCTTTATTTTTCATTATTGATTGCATTATTTGTGATTTTGTTTAAAATTTATTACTCAACAAAATGCATGCTATTACATACAATTCGCTTCTAGGTATTTTATAGCTAGCCATTGTTGAATATTGCCTTTCAAAGCTGTCAGGCAATTAACATCTTAATGTCTGGTGGTGGTGAACATGCAAACTTCTCAGATATTTTTCCTTTAGAATTTGCCATAACCTTTGACACTCTAGGAACATATTACAATTTAAAATTTTTATTTCAGCTTTCACTGTGTCTATTATTTGATCTTCTTTTCTACCCCCTCATCAAGTATAAAATTAAAATGGGTGTAATTATTTCACATTCTTCAGGACTTCAGCTCCGACCTCTGTCACCGTTCCAGAATCAGGGATGCTGTCTCGTTTGCAAAGGCATCGAAAATCAGATGTGCTGGGCATGTAATGCAATTTGGAGATGACCGCTGGACTAGAGCCGTTACCAACTGGATCCCACCAGATGTCAAAATATCACGTGGCTGCCCACCTACAAGATGGTCAGACTTCTTTGTCAAGACCCTGAACAACCAGCTTGAGGCTCTTTGTATTCCTGAAGCAACCAGTTGCCATTGGGCTATACTGGCACGTGATAGGGTCAAATGGAAATATTACTGGCACCTGCTCGAGCAAATTGATGAATAACGAAATGTCAAGTGATCAAGTGATCTTCAGGACTTGGAGGCTAGAAGGTGGGGTTGGAATATTTTCAGTGGGTGTGCTCTTTGATAAGATCACAAATAAATGTCCACAAATGTGGGGACTTTTAGGTAACCACGGGAGGTTAAATGATTACAAATCTTCTGGAATACTACTTTTAATGTATTTTAGCTAAATTCTCTTGTCTCATGTGGTTTCCAAGATACAAAGGAAATTTGAGCTGTCTCTTGCCCCCCTCTCCCAGAATTCACTGTGCTATCTAAATTTCATTGATGTATCCTTGGGGTAAAGTTCTTGGCCACAGACTTATCTTGTGCACTTCCCAAGGCACAAAGATCTTCCAGACCATGTGAATTCCTAACCTTGAGGCTGTCTAGATTATCTGTGTTGTGTGTGCAGTGATGTTGGGACTTGAACTTGTCGCTTTGCACTAGTCAAGCAAGTACTTTAAGCCATGAGCTAACTCCTAGACATCTGTAATTTTTTAACCTCCCTTTTTGTTATTGCATAGCTGAAGAAAATAGCAGGATGAGTTAAATGCTTCAAAACTCAACTAGACTCCTTGCTTTTGAATCCTAAACTTTGGTCCAAGTGCTCTTCAGAGAGTTCCATATCTGGTAGTTCTTTTGGCAGCAATTCACTGCTACTATATGGGAACCCTGTCAGTCTGATAGTAAGGTAAGAGGAAAGGATTTTTTATAACCCTATATTTTAATATTAATCTTTTACTGTGCTTCAGTTCCTGGGCTGTGAACTTCATAAATGTTCTTATAGAGGTATAGGCCCCTCTCTCCTTGCTTTCCAGTTCATTTCTTTCAGGAATATTCCCAAGCAACTTCCTTATAATACCATTATAGCTTCTCTTTCAGTCCTTAGTTGACTTAGATGGTAGATACTAGATGGAAGTGGAAGGAATACCCTTCTCTGGAAAGATGAAACCTTACTTTCCCTTGTCAGCAGTTCCCTTTGTACTCATCACATACTCCTCATCTGTAAGGTCCAGTTTTATATTTTAAACATTTCTGTTGTTTTCCTAAGACCAAAAAAATTCTGCTCCAGAGTTTAAACTCTAAAGATAGCGGTCAATACCTAAGGCAAATGTCCTGACCGTTCTGCAAGATCTTTCACTCTCTGTAGCATTCTTGTCAATTGATAAGAAATGTCTTTTGTTTTTGTTGTTTGCTTTGTGTGTCACACCTGGCGGTGTTCAGGGGTCACTTCCTGCCTCTTTGCTCAGGAATTACTCCTGACGGTGCTAGGGGCCATATGGGATGTCAGAGATCGAACCCGGGTTGGCAGCGGTCAAGGCAAATGCCCTACCCACCATGCTATCACTCGGCCCCAATAAGAAATGTCTATAGCCCAGTTTTCGTTTAAAAGAACCTACAGAAACACAGTATCTTTAACTTCCCTCCATTCTCTATAATTTTCTTGTCACTCAGTAATGCAAAGACCCAGTTTTGATATCAGAAAATATATATCACACAATGAACCATAGTTGACTTTGACCTCTACTAAGTTCCTCCCACAGGGGAGTCCCTTTTCCTTTCTCTCCTGTTCCAATAAACATTTTTATTCCCAACTCTGAGTCTCAGGTCTTTATTACATAATATTTTCATTCTTGAAAATATTAAAGGACCTTGGAATTGTGATTAAATTCAGAGATCTTCAGTCACTGCTTCTATATTACTGTCAAATCAGATAAACCTCACTTCCTAGGGAAGTAGATCCTTGTTACAGAAAAAGACTAGGTGTATTTCACAATAATTTTATTTTCCTTCCCCTTCCAGACCCAAGAATATATCTTATATCTTGCAACCAAGAACCTTTCCGAAAATCTCATGGGATTCCAGAGAAATTTTTATGAGAACTTAAGGAATGAAACCTGAAGTCGTAACCTCTGAGTTTCTCATTCTAATGATGATTCACATTCAACCTTTACCAAATTGTTAGATTTACTATTTCAGTGTTCTTACTAGTTAGACTATGACTCCAGGTTATTGTTTCATGTAAGGTTAATTCAGATACAATATTCAAAGTTTCTATCTTCAGAATTCAGAGAATCAGTTTACTCTGCAATATTATTTCTCTGATGGATCCAAGAATAATTGAACTTTCTGTTTGTCTTACAGACAGGAATGAGATCTTCTAAGTCCTTTACTTATCAGAACTAAAATGGGAAGAAATCCGTCACCCCTGAATATAAGTATCCTGATTTTTCTTAATATACTGTGATTTTATTCTGGCAGAGTGGAAGCTGAAGATTTATTTTCTTTTAACTGTTCCTTTGTGTATGTCCCTTGGAATTTTAGTTAAGACTTCAGTTTGTATGGATAATTTTATGACCTTCTTGGTCTTTTCTTTATCAAATATTTCCAGATACTTAAAACATGACAAACAATCCCACTATTTTTGGGAGTTGTAAAATATATATTTTTGTATATGTCTCCCCAGGGGATTTAAAAGTTTTAGAGTAGCAAAAATAAATATTCATGAATGTTGTAAATATTCTCTCTCTCTCTCTCTCTCTCTCTCTCTCTCTCTCTCTCTCTCTCTCTCTCATCAAACTCCACCCAGCAGACCAGCCTATCACAGCCTGGCTCATCGAGATCCACCCTGCTGCAGTCTTTTTTAATCCGCCCAGGTATGCTGATCCAGAGACAGACATGGGGCAGAGCTGCTACTTGCTCTCCCTGTGCCCAGCCGCTCACAAGGCGCCCAGGAGGGATGGAGGGTTCTAGCCCTGGCCTGCCACCCCAGCAGAGCCTTGCAACAAGCCAGACGACCTCCCACTCCATGAGGGCCTCCATTTTCCACATCGGACTTCTCTCTCGTCAGACTCCACCCAGCAGACCAGCCTATCACAGCCCAGCTAGCGCGGCTGCTTGCAGCCGCACGGTTGATCAATAAGTGCTGGACTTAGAGATGACTACAAGAGTATGCTACCTGCACGGCAGAGCCTGGCAAACTACCCGTGTTGTATTTGATATACCAAATACCAGTAACAATTATAGACCTCATTCCGGAATGGATTGAGGCTCTTTATGTTCCTGGAGCAAGCAGATGCCCTTGGGCTCTACTAGCATGAGACAGGACATATGGAGATGTTACTGGGGCCCGCTCAAGCAAATCGATGATGAATGGGAAGATAGTGATAGTGATAGTGATAGTTGTAAATATTATAGATACTTAACTCGTCCCTAAACTGATTTGTAAGAAGTCTACTCCATCATTTCTGGAAACATGTTTTTAAATGGACTCCTAAATAAAAGACTGAGTTTATTTAGAATGCTGAATCCTGGGCTCAAGGCCTGCTTTATATAACAGAACATTATAGCATGGAGGTTGAAGATATGGATTTAATAAGAACTAATCATTATTCATATATATGCAAAATTTTTAGAACTATTGTTTTTAATATTCATCATGAACTTCTGCTACAATTTATGTAAGCCAAGAATTACCTAAAATTCTCTTCCACCAAGTAAATGTTTGTTCCCTCAAGTATCATTCTGTATAACAAAATGATAAATGTAACCCAAATTATTATGGACTGCATGAATCACCAACACAACACTTATTTTTAAAACCCTTTAATGTCTTAAAGATTCATCCATAGAGCTGTTTATTACTTCAACCAGGGCAGAAGTGTGAAAGCTTTCTTCACAGTTCTTCTAATTATACAATCACACTATCAACCATGTAGAATGAATCAATACTGCTACGTTGTTTCAGTACACTGCTTTTGGAAGAAATGCGGTATTAAAAAGCTAGGCTACCTTGTCAATCTTAAAATAAAACCAAGTATATATTAAAATAAAGCAGAGCATCTAAAATAAACTAGTAGATATCCTCTTTTTCTTGTCTGTTAGTCTCATACAGTGAAAAAAAAACAAAAGTGCTTGTAATAGACCACCCAATCTCACTCTCTTATTCAAGTGTACTTTCTTTACATCTTAATGAGAAGCTACCACACAGTGTTCTTTCTATCTCATTAAAATCTATTTTAAGATGGATCCTTGGCATTTTACATTTTGTTCAGTAAATTTCTTTGACATGGATATAAGTAAAATTGGGGCAAAATGTTCTCTTATTCCCATTTCATCTTTTATTTGTTTCCAGTGTCTTTTCCTGTGATCCATTAAGGTCAATAAGGTCAACTCTTCAAAAGGTTTCAGTATAGATCTATTTTAACTTAGGTACAATAATTATATACATGCTATATAAATATTTGTATAGTATACATATACACATGCATATATACAGTTTATTTCATGGAAAGTCATAGAAAGTGAATCGCATAAAGATGTACCCTTTTTTCCCCATATTTTTATTATACAACCACGAACTATACAGTTACAAAGATGTTCATGTTTTGGTTTCAGTTATAGTGTTCCATCCCTCCACCAAAGCCCATTTCCCATCACCAGTGTCTCCTGACTCCCCCCTCCTCCCACAGCCTAACTCTATGGCAGGCATTTTGCTTCCCCCCTCTCTCCCTTCTTTTACACATTTTGGCTTGTAATACATTCATTTAGAGGTTATTATGTATTGCTTTCTCTGTCTTACCTAACACACACCTGCAGTAGATTCCTCCTCCCACAGACAAGACCTTCTGATCCATGTTTTGGATGATATACTTTCTAGTATATATGATAAGTTGAAGTAATTAAACATTAAAATATATTTTTCATAATTTTACTGTTTTATTATTAATTTAAAAATTATTAAATCCACACATTCATTTTAACTTAAGATTATAGTTATACTTACACTATGCTAAAATAACTGTTCTATGAGGTAAACTAAACCATATATCTTCTGATAACACCCCTGAGTTTTGATTTATATATGCATTTTAATTATTTTATTATACCACTGTGAGATATACATTACAAAGGTGTTCATGCTTAGGTTTTAATCATAGAGTGTTCCAGCACCCATCCCTCCACCGGTGCCCATTTCCCACCACTAAAGTCTCCTTATTATTCCCTCCCCTCTTCCCAGAATGCCTCTATGGGAAGCACTCTGTGTCTTCTCCTCCTCCTCCTCCTCCTCCTCCTCCTCCTCCTCCTCTTCCTCCTCTTTTTTCCTCCTCCTCCTCTTCTTCCTCTTCTTCTCCTTCTTCCCTTCTTCTCCTTCTTCTCCTTCTCCTCCTCCTTCTCCTCCTTCTCCTCCTCCTCTTCTCCTTCTCCTTCTCTTCCTCTTCCTCCTCCTCCTCCTCGTTTCTCCCTCCCCTCCCCTCTCCTCCTCTTTTCTTCTTCTTCTTCTTCTTCTTCTTCTCTCTCTCTCATCCTCTTATCCATGTTTTTTATGGCCTTGGATATTGGTATCATACTATTTCTTTTTTTCTCCAACAAATAAATTCAATCATTCTATATTGGTCTTTTCCCTCTGGATACTTTAACTCAGCATGATTCTCTCCCTTCAATTCATATGTAGGCAAATATCATAACTTCAGTTTTCCTAACAGCTGCATACAGGTACATATACACAATAGAATATTCTGTTCTAGAGCATTCTGGTTGTTTTCAGATTCTGGTTATTGTGAATAGTGCTGCTATGAAGATAAAAGTGTAGATGGTGTTTCTGCTGTGTGTTTTTGGCTTCCCAGTTTATATTCCCAGGAGTGTTATGGCTGAGTCAAATGGGAGCTCAATTTCTACTTTTGGAGGAAGGTTCATATTGTTTTCCAAAAAGACTGTACCAGTCAACCCCCCCCGCCAACAATGGATGAAAGTTTCTTTCTCCCCACATCTATGCCAGCACTTGTTGTTCTTGCTTTTTTGAATATGTGCCATTCTCTGTGGTGTGAGACATCTCATTGCTGTTTTGATTTGCATCTCCCTGATGATTAGTGATTTTGATGAGTATTTTTCATATGCCTTTTGGTCATTAGAATTTCTTCCCTGTTGAAGTTTCTGTTCATTTCTTCTTCCTACTTTTTGATGGGGTTTGCTGTTTTCTTCTTATAAAGTTCTACCACTGCCTGATATATCCCAGATATTAACTGCTTATTGAATGGGTATTGGGGGAATATTCTTTCCCACCATGTGGGCTTCTTTGTATCTTGGTCACTGTTTCTTTTAAGGTGAAGAAGCTTTTTAGTTTCATGTAGTCCCATATGTTTATCTTTTCTTCTAGTTGCTTTGTTAGTGGTGTTTCACCTTTGAAGATGCCTTTAGTTTCAATGCCGTGGAGAATTTTTCCTGTATTTGATGAACTTTATGGATTCAGGTCTGATATTGACATCTGTAATCCATTTTGATTTGAATTTTGTGCATGGTGTTAGAGGTTCAAATTCATTTTTCACATGTAACTGCTCAGTTTTCCCAGCACCACTTGTTGAAGAGGCTTTCCTTGCTCTGCTGTGTACTTTTTCCCTCCTTTATCAAAAGATTAAATGACCATGTATTTGAAGGAAGTGTTTCAGTCAGGATATTCAATTCTATTCCACAGGTTCACAGGTCTATTTTTACCTCTAATACCTTGCTGTTTTATTTATTATTGCTTTTTAGTACAGTTTGAATTCGGGAAAGGTGCTGCCTCCCATCTTCTTTATCCCAAGGATTGCTTTACCTATCCATGGGGGTTCATCATTCCATACAAGTTTCAGGACTGTTTGGTCATTTTCTTTGAAGAATGTCATGGGTATCCTTATAGGGACTGTATTGAATAAAGTTCTAGGGAGTATTACCATTTTGGCAATGTTAATTCTCCCAAAACATGAACAGGGACTGAGTATACATTTCCTCTTTTATATTCCTCTTTTTTTTTTAAATCCGGCTCAGGTATGCTGAACCAGAGACTCTCAGACATGGGGCAGAGCTGCTACTTGCTCTCCCTGTGCCCAGCTGCTCGTGAGGCGCCCAGGAGGCATGGCGGGTTCTAGCCCTGGCCTGCCACCCCAGCTGAGCCTCAAAACAAGCCAAACCACCCTCCCCTACTCATGGGGCCCACCATTTTCCACATCCGGACTTCCCTCTCGTCACAACTCCACCCAGAAGACCAGACTATCACAGCCTGGCTCGCGGGCTGCTAGCAGCCACGCGGTTTATCAATAACTGCTTTATTTAGAGGTGACTACAACAGTATGCCACCCGCACGACAAGCCTGGCAAGCTGCTCGTGTAGTATTTGATATGCCAAATACCAGTAACATTTATATTAGGTCAAATACCAGTAACATTTATATTAGGTCATTTATAAACAACTAATATAATTGTTTGAGGCTCTTTATGTTCCTGGAGCAGGCGGATGTCTTTGGGTTCTACTAGCTTGAGACGGGACATATGGAGAGATCACTTGTGCCCGCTCTAGCAAATAGATGATTAATGGGAAGATAGTGATAGTGATAGTGATTCCTCTTTTTATTTTATATTCCTTTTTATATCTTGAAGCAGTGTTTTGTAGTTTTCTTTGTACAAATCCTGGTTAAGCTAATTCCTAGGTATTGATTTTCTGTGGCACAATTGTTAATGAGATAATTTTCTTAACATCCCTTTCCTCTCCCTCATTATTTGTATATAGGAAAGCCATTGGCTTTTGGGTATTGATTTTGTACCCTGCTACTCTACTATAGTTAACTATTATTTCTAGGAGCTTTTTTGTAGAGAGTTTAGGGTTTTCTAGGTATAACATCATGACATCTGCAAATAGTGATACATTGAATTCTTCCTTGCCTATCTGAATTCCCTTAATGTCCTTTTCTTTTCTAATTGCTATGGTAAGTAGTTCAAGTACTATATTGAATAGAAGTGGTGAGAATGGGCAACCTTGTCTTGTCCCTGATCTTAGGGGAAGGCTTTCGGTATTTACCCATTGAGATTGATATTCACTGTGGCTTTTGGTAGATGGCCTTGACTATCTGGAAGAAGGTTCCTTTAATTCCCATTTTATGGAGGGTTTTTTTTTCTTTATCATGAATGGGTGTTGGATCTTGTCTGATGATTTCTCTGCATATATTGATATGATCATCTAGCTTTTACTATTTTCTTATTGATGCCACAAATTATATTTATTTACTTGCAAATGGTGAACCCTCCTTCATTCCAGGGATGAATGCTACTTGGTCATGATTATATTTTTTATGAGTCTTTGGATTCTACCTGCTACTATTTTGTTGAAGATCTTAGCATCTTTGTTCATCAGGGAGATTGGTCTGTAGTTTTCTTTTTTGTGATGTCTGTCTGCTTTGGATGTCATGGTTTTATCTGCCTAGTAGAAGCTATTTGGGAGTGTTTCTGTTTTTTTCTATTTCCTGGAAGAACTTGAAAAGGACTGGCAGTAGCTACTCCTTAAATGATTGGAAGAATTCACTAGTGAATCCATCTGGACCTGGGCTTTTGTGTTTGGACAGAGTTTTAATTACTGTTTCAATTTCCTCAGTGATGATAGCCTTTTTCAGGTATTGCAGGTCTTCTTATTTCAGCTGTGTGAGGCTAAATGACTTCAAGAATTTGTCCATTTCTTCCAGATTCTCTTGTTTCGTGACATACAGACTCTCAAAGTAATTTCTGATGATCTTTTGGATTTCTGTGTTTTCTATTATGATGTCCCCCTTTTTAATTTTGATTTTATTTATTTGGGTTCTCCCTTTCCCTTTCCTTTCAAGTCTTGCAAGTGGTTTGTCGATCTTGTTTATTTTTTTTTTTTAAAGAACCAGGTCTTGGTTTCATTAATTTTTTGAATTGTTTTTTTTTGGGTTTCCAACTAATTTGATTTCCTCTCTAAGTTTTATTATTTCCTTCTTTCTGTCTGGGTTGGGCTCCTTTAGTTTGTCTTTTTCTCAGATTTTGAGCTGCGAAGTCAGGTTATTTATATGAGTCCTTTCTTTTTCTTGATGGATGCTTGCAGAGCTGTGAATTTTCCTCTTAACACTGCTTTCACTGTATCCCACAAGTTCTGATAGTTGGTGCTTTCATTTTCATTTGTTTCCAGGAATCTTTGGATTTCCTCTTTGATTTCTTCTATGACCCACTGGTTGCTCAGCAATGAGCTGATCAGTTTCCATATGTTTGATTTGACTCCCTGTTTCTTTGTGTGGTTAACTTCCATTTTCAGTGCACCATGGCCAGAGAAGATAGTTGACACAATTTCTATCTTTTTATTTTATTGAGGTATGTTTTGTGGCTCAGCATATTTACTATCTTGGATAATGTTCCATGTGCACTGGAGAAAAATGTGTATTCGACTTTTGGGGATGAAAAGCCCTGTATATATCTACCAGGCCTCTTTCTTCAATTTCTTTCTTCAGGGAGAGTATTTCCCTTGCCGAGTTTCAGTCCTGTTGATCTATCAATCGTTGATAGAGCAATGTTGAAGTCTCCAAGTATATTTGTGTTACTGCCAATATGTTCTTTGAAGATTATTAGCAGTTGTTTTAAGTATTTTGCTGGCCCCTCATTGGGTGCATATATGTTTAGGAGTGTAATTTCTTCCTGACATACATATCCCTTAATTATTATGTGATAGACTTCACTGTCCCTTCTAACCTTTTTCAGCCTAACATCTATGCTGTCAGATACTAGTATGACCACACCAACCTTTTTGGAAGAGTTCTTTGTTTGGAAAATTGCCTTCCAGCCTTTGACTTTGAGTCTGTGTTTGCTCTGATTATTCAGATGTGTTTCTTGTGTGCAAAGGAATACTGCATTCAGTTTTTTAATTCATTTTGTATCTCTTTGTCTCTTAATTGGTGCATTTAGGCAATCGACATCAAGAGAGATTACTGTCATAAGATTTTGTGCCAAAAAGATGGATTCTCATTAGATTATAATATCAAACTATACCTGATGTTCCATTTTAAGATCATCCACAATTGGTTTTTGAAGGTCAGTAAAGATGTCCATTTTTTATTGCCTAGAATTTTTTTCTTTTTTGTTTTATTGAATCACTGTGTGATTGACATTACAAAATTAATTGGGTTTCAGTCATACAGTGTTCCCTACACCCATCCATGTACCAGAGCACATTTCCCAACACCAATTTTATAACAGGATACACCAGCATCCCTCCCACACACACACACACACACACACACACACACACATACACACACACAAAACCTGCCTCTATGGAAGTCACTTCTTTTTTTCTCTTTCTCTTTTGTGAATTTTGGTTTTCAGTATCAACATGTATATCCCTTTACATATTTTCAATATTTAGTTCTTGTCTAGCATTTCTATTTCCAATAATTATTGTCAAACTGATCCCTTCTCTATGTTACCTAGCCCCTCGTTCCCACATACTTCTAGTATATTCCAAACATTGTCAAGTCCTCCTGGTTCCCTGTTTCACCTGGCCTTGGATATTAGTCTACACTGTTTTTTATATCCCACAAAATATATCTTATATCTGTCCTCCTTCTGACTCATTTCACTAAACATGGTATTCTTCATGTCAAACCATTTATAGGCAAATTTCATGACTTCATATTTTGTAACAGCTGCATAGTATTCCATTGTGTACATGGACCATAGTTTCTTTACTCAGTGCTGTCTATTCTCAGCACTCAGGTTTCCAGATTCTGGCTATTGTGAATAGTATTGGCTAGAATTTTGAGAAAAGAGAAGATGTTTCTACAACAGAACAATTTTATGTATTTTAAATGCATAAAATGTCACCAAATATTATATTTCTTTAATATGAACATTAAAATTGGTAAACTCCTCACAAGACTACAAATAAAAAAGAGATATAAACTATTTTTTTTTAAAATAAAAAATGGAGATGGCAAATTTGACAATGATACTGCAGAAATACAAAGGGTCATATACTATAAAGATGTTATGCAACTGGAAAAGCTAATAGAAATGGAAAAATGCTTATAAACATACACCTTCAAGAATGAACCAGGAAAAATGGAAAGATTAAAAAAAATCAAAACCATAGAATAAAAAGCAGTAATTAAAAATTTCCCAAAATACAAAGACCATAGACTACATGGCTTCACTAGAAACTCAAATTTTTTTTCAAAGAACTTTTATCTATCCTTCCTAAATTATTTAAAATTTCTGAAGTGGGTGGATCACTTGAGATACATTGTATGAGGCCACCTAGATTTCCATATCTGAGTGGACAGCATACACAGAGATAAAGCTAAAGACCAAGATTTCTGATGAACATCTGCAAAAATCTTTAACAGAATTTTCTCAAAATGAATTAAACAACATATAATTTATCATAACAAAATGGAATTTACGCAGAGATATAAAAATGTCATCATAAATAAATTTGTTTCTATACTATATAAACAAGAACAAAATAAAAATCACATAATATACTGTTGGAGGACATGTTTAGCTAATCTGGGAGTTTTGTTGTTTTGCTCACTCCCAGCTTAATCTTATTTAAGCCAATGTTCATTCTAATGAGATCTCTCTTCTATGTAAACACTTCTAGAGGGTGTGGCAGTTACAGAAGTCACCTTGATTGAATAACTTCTGACTTATACATCTACTAAGATTTCTATGTTTTCTAGATTGGGCACAGCTCCTCTTTATACCCACTGCACCCAACGTGGGACAGTTAGAATTTACCAGGAGACTACCACCCTGGCTACGCTGAGACTAAAGGTAGACTATAGGAAGGATCATACTAGTTTGCTCTAAGCAGGCGAGTATGACCCTTTCAGTACATGAGAACAAGATACTCAGAATCACCCTGGTGCAGATAATAATAAGGACCTTGTGGGTACCATCTAGATTACATGAAGCTCATGAAGTTAAGATGTATTACTTTATATCAGCCCCCTCTCTCTCCAGTGTTTTACATAAGAGATAATCTCGGGATTAGTCCTTGGTGTAACCTTTGTTTATACCTACAATAGGGTGTGTGGCACTACACTCTGTTTAGGGTTCTTTGTTGGCATGACAACCTCCCGATTGGATTACTTTGGTGTATATAAGGGGCTGACTTGAGGCCCTTTCACCTTTTGCCTTTTGGTTCCTCAGCCTTCAGCTTTTGGTTCCTGCGGCTTTTGGCTTTTGGCTTTGGTCTTTTGCTCTTTGACCTTTTGCTCCATCTTGTGCTGTGGAAGAGCTTTTGTACTATTAAAAGCCATTTTTGGAACTGCACGGACTCGTGAGTTTTCATCTGTTCTCCCGGCGTCCTCGGAGGTAGAAGACAACCTCTGTCCGGACACTGTCCAGGACCCCGGCGGCGTTCCCGACAATATACAAATAGGTGCTGAAAATTATTTAAGATTCAATACACATTTAATACTGAACAAATTGGGAATAAAAGGAACACACTTAAACATAATAAAAATCATATTTGACAAAACTACCACTAATATTCGCCACCTGCCCCTTGAGATGTTGCAGGTGTGGCTGCGGTGCCCGGCTGCATTGGCAGGTGGCAGACAGGAGACAGGCTTGTCTACACCCATGGCTCTGCCCTGTGGGCCCTGGATGGTTGATGGTCTGATGTAGAAAAAGACTTGCCTCCCTGGGATGAACCCAGAGCCATGGCAGAACCTGGCAAGCTACCAGTGGTGTATTCATTATGTCAAATACAGTAAGATTAATGGACCTCATTCCCAACAAATGGAGATGTTACTGGTGCCCACTTGAGCAAATCGATGAACAACAGGAAGACAAGTGACAAATGACAAGTGAACACTAATATTATATAGAAGAGAAAAAACAAAACTGAAAACTTTACACTTCAATATGAAAAGAAAAGCTATTCAGTTTCATCACACTTTGAAAAATAATATTGCTATTCCAAATTAGAGTAATAAAAATAAACAGACATAAAATTGACTTAAAATAAAAAAGCATAAGTTAAACTATTTGTATTTGTGAATACAGGTAGTATTGTGAATTTACACTTGTGAATAGTGTAATAATATACTTAAAAAATCCTAATTAATGCACACACACAAAGTACCTAGGGATTATTAGTTTATTAAAGTGGCAATATATAAAATCAATAACAAAAAAACAAAAACTTGTTGCATTTCTATATACAAATATTGAGGTAGAGGAAAGGTTTTGTTTTGTTAATATTTTTGTTTGGTTAATTTTCTTTGTTACCAAAATGAAACATTAACAAAACAAAACATTAAAATTGCACTGGTACAAAAAATACCTGAATTCATGAATTGGAAATATAAAATTATCAAATTTCTATTTTTACCTAAATTTTCTGTTTTTACATAAATTGCTAAATTGACCCATATTATCTATGTGTTCAAAGCTCATATGAATCTATGGGTTTATAATCTTTGTAAAAATTTCAATAAAAATGACAATGAAATAGTGCAAAGGACTGCAGGGCATGAATTATTATATGCATAAGGTTTTGATATTCAGCCCCAGAATCATATCCCCACATGCTCAATTCCACTAGATATATTCCTATTGAATAACAACAAGGCTTTGTGGAATTACACTTTTGGCTGGACCTATCAACAGAACTAATAGACTTAGCTGACAGTCCATTGCTGGGAGTGGCCATAAGAATATTTGATCATTGCATGAGATTTTGACCTCCGGACACCCAATTAAAAAAATACCAATGACATTTTTAAGGAAATAAAATTAATAATAATCAATTTTGTATGAAATAGCAAAAAAAACAGTCTGTAACTGAGAGAAAGGAAGAAAAATGAAGGCATAATTCTAACTTCAAAGCAATAGTAATTAATAGTAAACTACTAAAACAAAAATGGTTTAATATCAATAGGAAAGAATAGAGAACTCATAAATGAACCCACATTAGACAAAGCTAAAATGCACGATGTTACTACCAACTGTAATACAGAATAGAAGAAAACATTATTTTTGGTGTTACTGTTACATTTTGCTAATAAATTTGGGGCTCATTTTTGTCCAAATAAATCATCTTTATTATATCTATTTAAATTAGGACTACTATTAGTGTAATTTGTATTTCCTATCCAGAATTGAATAAGACTCAATTTAATACTTTGTAACATCTTTTAATTCTCAAAATTTTACCATAAAATGCAAAAAGAAATGCCTTTAATAACTACCTTTATAGAGCACAGGATGCAATCATATTGAAGAAATATGCATTTGATCTCTAGTCCTTAGATGTTCATGATCTGTTGTGTTTTCAACACAGTGACTTATCAAATATGGGATAACTCAGTCAAAATCAGATGTACATTCAAATTCTGTTATAGAAATAGCCTTTGAAATAAATCTGGACAATCAAAGGCATACACTAGTTAGAATTATATTCAGAATAATATATGAATGAATATTCACTTCTGACATCTAGTAAAATCTATTGATCATTGAATAATAGTAAAGAATTCTTACCTTTTTGTGTCATTAATCGTTTAAAACTAAGAGCAGAGCTGTATAAAAATTCGTTTTGGATATACAAAGATATTTTTCTTATCATGGTTCCTTTTGGAAATAAAGAATTTCATAGCCAAGATGAAGACTAATTAGATTTTTCTGTTGCTGCTAAGTAGAAATGCCTTATTCTGGTTTATATTATGTTTGGTGATGAGATCAATAAACTGATTATAGTAAACTGACTACATTTTCCAGGAAGGCTACTTAGGAATAATGTAAAAAACAAATCAAAACAGATTTAGTATAGATTTTTAAAAGACTAACTTCATCCTTGCATATATATACATTTACATAATCTAGTTCCATTCTGGTACTAAATTAACAATTATATGAGCCAGAAGAAACTATCTAATTAGGGAATAAAATGCACTCTCTGCTTTTACACTTCCCTGGATCCTATTATAGAATTATCTGTGAAGATGATGAAATACTGCTCACTACTAAGTAATTTATGCCTATATGGCCATTTATCATTAGAGGTAATTGTAGCTTAGCATTAAGCTCAGAGTAATGCTGTAATAGCAGTGGGTCTTTGGAATGGACCATGTAATGCTGCAAAGCAGCCTTCCTCTATCGCCACTGTTTTACCTCACCTTTCTGGTGTTTTCTATCTTAGTAAATGCAAGCATTTATCCAGAAAGACAAAAAGAGCAGTGTTGGAGGACAGGTTTAGCTAACCTGGGAGCTTTGTTGTTTTGCCCACTCCCAGCTTAATCTTATTTAAGTCAAGGTTCATTCTAATGAGACCTCTCTTCTATGTAAACACTGCTAGAGGGTGTGGCAGTTACAGAAGTCACCTTGATTGAATAACTTCTGACTTATACATCTACTAAGACTTCTATGTTTTCTAGATTGGGCACAGCTCCTCTTTATACCCACTGCACCCAGCGTGGGACAGTTAGAGACTATAGGAAGAAGTTAGAGACTATAGGCTACTTTGAGACTATAGGAAGACTACAGGAAGGATCATACTAGTTTGCTTTAAGCAGGCGAGTGTGACCCTTTCAACGTGAGAACAAGATACTCAGAATCACCCTGGTGCAGATAATAATAAGAAGCACCTTGTGGGTACCATCTAGATTACATGAAGCTCATGAAGTTAAGATGTATTACTTTATATTAGCCCCCTCTCCAGTGTTTTACATAAGAGATAATCTTGGCAGAAAGGATTAGACCTTGGCATAACCTTTGTTAATAGCTGCAATAGGGTGTGGCACTACACTCTGTTTAGAGTTCTTTGTTGACATGCCCCCCCCCCAGTTGGATTACTTTGGTGTATATAAGGGGCTGACTTGAGGCCACTTCACTTTTGCCTTTTGGGCCTTTTAGCTTTCGCTTTTGGCTCCTCAGCCTTGCGGCTTTTGGCTTTTGGCTTTTTGCTCTTTGGCTCCTTCTTCTAGAGATCCTCTCTCTTTGGTGGGAGACTTGGGCTCTCTTGTGTGGTCTAAGTTCGGACTAGAGCTAGAGTTTGTTCATTATATTGGAGTGCTGTGGAAGAGCTTTTGTACTATTAAAAGCCTTTCTGGAACTGCACCGGACTCGTGAGTTTTCATCTGTTCTCCCGGCGTCCTCGGAGGTAGAAGAGAACCTCTGTCCTGACACTGTTGGGGACCCCGGGCGGCGTTCCCGGCAGAGCAGTATTTCTGACATTACCTTCCTATCACCACCCCTCCTCACCTAATTTATCACTTTTATATATGACTTAAACTGTTACTGAATCTTTTCATTTCTTTCTACTGCAACCTTGTATCTGAATGAAGTCACTACGATTTACCTTCAGGCCTTCATAGTTACCTACAGCTACACTGACTTAACTCATGTTGTCCTAAAAAGGTGAACTCTCATTATAAATTTTACTTCTTACAACACATTTATGGAATGTATTAACATTTGATTACTTTTCTTCATGATATTCATCTTAGTGTTTTCAATTATGTCTTTATTTGATTAATGATTATCTAGCACTATATAAATGCCTAAAACACCCACTGGGTCTGTCTAGCTATTTTATAATCTAGCACAAAAGGCAGTTTTTGTAGCAGAGCTAGTATTAGATACATTTTGAATGAATGGGTGAATAAATCAAAGAATGAGTTTCAGCATTATAAGATTTCTGGTTCTTAATTCAGTTTTTAAGGTTTATTATATCAACTTTTTAGGATGAGTATTTGAGGAAAAAAATTGAGCACATAACTTAAAATACAGAAAAATACCAAAAAATGCTTTGTTAGCAGATTGTCGTCATTATAATATTGCCACAAAGCAGTGAAACTATATGATTATAGTACTTTTAGATTAGTTAAATGTAATTCTCATTAGGCTAATGTAAGCAGATGTTCAAAAGTTGTAACCTCTAAATTAACACTTCCATTAGCTCTAATGAAGTTATTTTATTATATACTACAAAGTGCTGAATCATACATACTTTCACCTATACATGGAATAATTATCATTTTAATTTTATCCTTCTTTTATTCAAGGTTCTTAATTTTTTATCTTATTACTAATGTAGCTTACATTAAGAAAACCAAATACTAAAATTTCACTAGATCCTTCACATATGATCCTCATACAACATGACTCAACATCAAATTTTCAAGTAGGCGTCTATTCTTTGGAGGCAAAATCCAAACATAATGTTCATTCAAACTAAAGCTTTATTTACTTCAGTTTTCCTTTGTATCTCTTATCCCCTCTTTTTTTTTTTTTTTTTTTTTTTTTTGGGTCACACCCGGGAATGCTCAGGGGTTTCTCCTGGCTCTGCACTCAGGAATTACTCTTGGCGGTGCTCGGGCGACCATATGGGATGCCAGGAATCAAACCTGGGCCGACACTAGGCGATGGCGTGCAAGGCAAAGGCCCTACCGCTGGGCTATTGCTCCGCCCCTTTATCCCCTCTTGCCCTCTGATTTTGATTCCTCATTGCCATCCAATTGTCCCCCGATCATCTCTCTCAATTTGAATATTTTAGGTCATTTTTTTCTTTCTTTCTTTTTTTTAAACTTCATTTAAACACCATGATTTACAAAGCTGTTTCAGATACTCAATATTCCAACACCAGTCCACAAATATGCCTTACTGACACCAACTTTCCTCATTTCCCACCTCCCCATGCCTGCTCCCAGTAGGCCCTAAATCTATTCCTTATTGCAACATATATCTGAGAATGGTATAGCTAGTCATGACCATTTTACTGAATTGAACCTTTTGTTTATTGCTTTCGCTTATTGAACATATTAAACAGAGAGGGATTCTATTCCATTTTTAACAAAGTTGTTCATATTAATTTCTTACAAATATTCAACATTCAACCCCAAATTCACCACCATTGCAAATTCCAAGAATTATTTCTAATTTTCTCGACAACTAAATAAGCCTGCCCTAAGCAGACTTTCAATAATATATATTTTCTTTGTTATAGCTAATTTGCTAAAAATGGTCAAGAAATGTTTTCTTAGGTGACAGTTAATGAGGATTTTCAATCTTACCATGGAGCCATTGGGCCATTAAGCCCTTTGGATAAGAAATTACTGATATGTTGTTACAGGTCAGACCTTCGGACTACATATACTAAAGTTTCACTATCACTCACTCTGCTAAATACAAAAACTCATCACAAACACAAAGTGTCTTTCTTGAATATATATATATATATATGAATATATATATATGATTTTCCTCTTACTTTTTCATAATTTTGTACATTTGAACATTTTTGCCTAGAATCCAGACTAACTTGTCACTTTTGTGTTTCTCATGACATTTATCACACCATAGCAGTCCTGCTGATTTGTCACTTAATCACTATGTGACTAACCAGCAAGTGACTTTGGTTTTGGCTCTATACCTCATTTCCTGTTTTGCACATCAGAATTAATAACTAATTTTGGGAAAGAGAGAACCTGAACTAAAATAATTTGAGATACCTTATTTTAAAAAAATTCCAATAAGGTAAAAAAAAAAATATTGCCTCTTTATTGAGAATCAGAGTTTGTTAAGACCACTGATATCACAGAAATAAGGTAATAAGGGAATAACTGTATTCACTGACTGTTACTACTTTTTATGATTCTTTTCTATTTATGACATTTTATAATTTAATATAAAGAAAAGTTATTTATTTTATTTTATTCAGCAAAATTTAATATAAAGAAAAATTATTTATTTTATTTTATTCAGCAATGCTCAGGTGTTACTCCTAGTTTTATACTCAGGAATCACTCCTGGTGGGTTGTGGGGACCATATAGGATGCCAGGATTGACCCAGGTTGGCTACATGCAAGGCAAACATCTTGCCCACTATATTATTTTTCTGACCCTCACATCATATGTTTTAGAATCTCATCTAATTAGGGAAAATATCAAGCTTCGTTAACTCATGGGCTATATGATTGGAAGGACTTTCCACAGACTAATTTCTGCACTGTGCATTTAAAATGTATTTTTCTTAGAATTAGGAGTCATAATGTACTGATATCATTGACCATTTCTGGCAAGATAATATAGGATGGGTACAAGACATGTTAAATCATCTCATATTAATGATAAGTAATAAAATCCATATAAAATAAATCTATCAAGCATTTTATAATTAATTGTTGCTTCTATGCTAAAAGTAAAATCAAAGAAAAATAAATACTTTTAACTTGTCTCATTTAAAGAATCAGTGAAATATATACACAGTGTTTAAATATTATTGTGATGATATTAATAAACAGAATTTATAGTGTTTACTATGTGACAGGCAATCAGCACTTTTCACAGATAAGAATCCTTTATATAACTTTATGTAGTATGTGTTATTGTATTTGTTTATTTATTTATTTATTTTTGCTTTCTGTATCACACCCAGAAATGCTCAGGGCTACTCCTATCCTGGCTCTGCACTCAGGAATTACTCGTGGTGGCAGTGCTCAGGGGACCATATGGGATGCTGAGGGGTTGACCTGGGTTGGCCCCATGCAGGGGAAGTGCCCTCCCTATGGTGCTATTGCTCCAGTCCCCTTTTAGAATGTGTTTTTTTATTTATGTTTACACATAGAAAACCAAAGTAATATTCAGCTTTGCAATTGGGAAATTCTGCATAGAAATGGTCAGACTTACTCTACGGTGTATATAGTTCCCTTCTTTAATCTGATGTTTGTGAGAATTTTACATACCATTCTATGTGAGAAAAAAGTAGAAGCCTGAGATCAAGAATACTTTTGCCAAAGATCAGTATATTAGTCAAATGACTAGACATTATCTTCAGATTTAACCATCTCTCAATATCTAGTGATAAAAGTCACTAGACTTGAAAGTCATGTCAGAAAAATTTATACATGAGATACTTTGTTACAAATGACACTTTAGCCTTATAAGAGATAATTTAAGAATCAGAATCCTGAATGGCTAGTCTCATATTTCAGTGAATCTACCAAAGGGCCTATCTCTTTTAAAAAAATAGCCTTTAAGTTTTATCTCAAAAAACATTTTCCTGTGACCTTTCTCTCTGCTTGTCTACAGGTTAATTTTTCATGATTGCTTTTCTAGGATTAATTTATGCATTCTGAATTGACAAGGGAATTCAATATGGCTTTGTTTTAACAAAATTAAATTTCACTAGAGCTGGCATGTACATTTGCACATTTGGAAGACACACTACTTTTCTATTACTTTAAAATCTGGTGCCTTTTGAACTCTTTTATATTAGTGGCAACATTGAAATGAGACAGACCTAGTGGAGAATTACTGGCATATACTTTACAGAGATATAAATCTAACATACTTTTTAAAAGTGTCTTTGAAGCTTTTTATTGAAATCATTTTACATGACAGACCATATATTAGTAACTTGCCTTCTCCTTAAAATAAATTCTTATATCTCTTTCACATTTTAGAAATTATATAACAATCATATATTTTAATAAGTTCCATTAGACAAATACCATTGATTTAAACAGTTTAGAAGTACACATATACATTATCTTCTATTCAACAATGTTAGATAATAATCAGGAAAAAAATGATATTTAGAAGCTTCCACACCAATCGGGATTATGTCTGGTAAGGCCTGACATTTTTATAGAGAAAAAAATGGTTGGTAGAGACCAGTTACAAACTTATCTTAAAAGCAAAAGTCTGGGGCTGGAGCAATAGTAGAGTGGGTAGGGCTCTTGCTTTTCATGTGGCCGATAAAATTCCATCTACTATCTCCCATTTGGTCCCCAAAGCATTGCCAAAATTAAGCCCTGTGTGCAGTCAGAAGTAAGCCCTGATCACTGCCAGGTATGGCCCCAATCAAATAGTCAAACAAAAAGCTGAGACCAAAAAATGTGATTGGATTTGACCTGTAACCAATTTGTTCAGATTGAAAACAAAATAATGTATCCCGAGATGTTATAAAATTAAGGTTGTAAAACAAAGAGAAAATCTTTGTTTAGAGATTGATGCAGAAAACAAAAAGGGGAACTTTGCATGCACTGAGTGTAGGGTTGGATCACTGGCATCATATATCATTCCAGAGGCACTGCTAGGAGTCATCACTGAGCTCAGTCAGAGCAAGGAGTAAGCCATTAACATGGTCGGGGTAGGGAAAAATAAAACAGAAAAGAAGAAAAGAAAGAAAGAAAAATGGGAAGAAAGGATGAGAGTGAGAAACAGCACACACCCAGGGTTTTCTGGATGGTGCTCTGCAGTGACAGTAGTGGTTACCTCCACAGCACAGCATCTTAAAGAATCTCTGAAAGCTGACACTTAGAAGGGGAGACAGCTAAGTCTCCGGAAGCAGGAACCACCCCAGTGTCTTAGGAATCTCTCTCACCAATGCAGAGCTATGATCTCTGATTCAGCATGGTGTTATAATAAAAATTAAACAAACTTTAATTGGGACTGGAGAGATAGTATAGCAGGCAATGTGCTTGTCTGGTACGTTGCTGATCTGTGTTAGAATCCTGGCACCCAATATGCCAGATGCCAACCTTGATCACCATCAAGTGTAATTCTCAAGCATATAGTGAGCAGTAACCCTGAGCTAAGTGTGGCCCCCCAAAGAAAGATTAATTTAAAAAATAAATGGAGGGGATACCTACTCCCCACCCCCACCCTACCCCTGCCCTAAAATTTCAGAACACTCTTGAGACCACAATAATTTTGGAATTTTTGAACTAAAAGGTTCTGAGTAATCAATGACCAGCAGATTAGGGTGAGCTTTTATAAATATATAAAGCAGACAGGGTCTAAACTGTTAGGCAGTCAATCGACACAGAGTCTCCAGAAATAGGAAATGTAGGTATAGCAATTTTATTAGAGCTCAAAGCTGAGGAACCTAGAGGCAAAGAGATTCAGAGAGTTCAGCACTGAGGGGCCACAAACCAAAGAGAATACGTTGGAACCAGCAGAAAAGTAAAATAGTCCAAGCATTAGAGACTCAGCACTAAGCGCTGAGGGTTTACAAGACTTAGAGATCTAGAACCGCGAGCCACTGAAGCCTTTGCATTTTATAAATCTGCTCTACTTGCTCTCCCTGTGCCTAGCCGCTCACAAGGAGCCCAGGAGAGATGGCGGGTTCTAGCCCTGGCCTGCCAGCCCAGCAGAGCCTTGCAACAAGCCAGACGACCCCCCCCCCACTCCATGAGGGCCCCCCATTTTCCACATCCGGACTTCTCTCTCGTCAGAACTCCACCCAGCAGACCAGCCTATCACAGTCTGGCTCATTGAAATCCACCCTGCTGCAGTCTTTTTTAATCCGGCCCAGGTATGCTGATCCAGAGACAGACATGGGGCAGAGCTGCTACTTGCTCTCCCTGTGCCCAGCCGCTCACAAGGAGCCTAGGAGAGATGGCGGGTTCTAGCCCTGGCCTGCCAGCCCAGCAGAGCCTTGCAACAAGCCAGACGACCCCCCACTCCATGAGGGCCTCCATTTTCCACATCCGGACTTCTCTCTCGTCAGAACTCCACCCAGCAGACCAGCCTATCACAGTCCGGCTTGCACGGCCGCAAGCGGCGCGCGTTTCATCATTAAATGCTGGACTTAGAGATGACTACAAGAGTATGCTACCTGCATGGCAGAGCCTGGCAAGCTACCCGTGTTGTATTTGATATGCCAAATACCAGTAACTATTATAGACCTCATTCCGAATGGACTGTGGCTCTTTATGTTCCTGGAGCAAGTAGATGCCCTTGGGCTCTACTAGCATGAGACAGGACATATGGAGATGTTACTGGGGCCCGAACAAATCGATGAACAACGGGAAGACAGTGATACAGAAAGAGGGTCTATTATCAAAGCAAAAGCAAAATTAGAGGAGCAAATTGAGCAGTCAGTAGTTGGTGCATCCTATTCTATGAGTGTTATAAAACAGAAACAAGGTCAAACTTGACTTCATATATTTACCTGAATCATCCTTATCTGTGCATTTTACTTGATGCCCTGGATGACTGGCATGTTCATCTTACTTGGTTGCAAAATTTGTGGCACAATATGGAATCTAGTGCTTCAAGATGAGTCATAGTGATTCTGCCTAACTAGAATATATATATATATATATATATATATATATATATACAGACAGACGATAGAGATAGATAGATAGATAGATAGATAGATAGATAGATAGATAGATAGAGATAGATAGATAGATAGATAGATAGATAGATAGATAGATAGATAGATAGATAGATAGATAGATAGACAGATAGATAGACAGACAGATAGATAGGATAGATAGATAGATAGATAGATAGATAGATAGATAGACAGATAGATAGATAGATAGATAGACAGATAGATAGATAGATAGATAGATAGATAGATAGATAGATAGATAGATAGATAGATAGATGGATAGATAGATAGATAGATAGATAGATAGATAGATAGATAGATAGATAGATAGATAGATAGATAGATAGATAGATAGATAGACAGACAGACGGACAGATAGATAGATAGATAGATAGATAGATAGATAGATAGATAGATAGATAGATAGATAGATAGATAGATAGATAGATAGATAGATAGATAGATAGATAGATAGATAGATAGATAGATAGATAGATAGATAGATAGATAGATAGATAGATAGATAGATAGATAGATAGATAGATATGCCCCTTGAGGTGTTGCAGGTGTGGCTGCAGTGCTCAGCTGCATCAGCAAGTGGCAGACAGGAAACAGGCTTGTCTACATGCACGGCTCTGCCCCATGGGTCCTGGATGGTTGATGGTCTGACACAGAAAAAGACTGGACCCACTGGGATGAACCCAGGCCATGGCAGAGCCTGGCAAGCTACCTGTGGTGTATTCAATATGCCAAAAACAGTAACAATGAGGGACCTCATTCCCAATGACTGGAGATGTTACTAGTGCCCACTTGAGCAAATTGATGAAAGGGAAGACAAGTGATATAAGTGATGCATATATAAATATAGGTATAGGTAAATATATGCACATTTACATACACATATGCTTGAAATATGCATTAATTGCACCATGCTCTAAGTATCAATCAAGTTCTACACAGGACATTGGAAATTTGAGTGAGGGAGATAAAAAAATTACTAAATGTGAAGCCAAGTTAAACAACAGTAGTTAGGTTTTTGCCTTCCCCTAAGAACTCCAGGAGTGATCTACTGAATAGAATGAGGATTAAGACCACACCAGCACCAGATGGGCACACTTCCTCCACAAAATAATTAAAAGTAAAGAAAAAGGAAAAAATTGGGGTTTTGAAATATTTTGGAGATAGAAACTAATTTCCAATTACTAAGGTAATATATGTTTGCTGGACTTTGCTCATGGAACAAAAGACAAAACCATACAAATTTCAGGAGCATTTGATGAATTTCTTTGAAGAATGTCATGGGTATCCTTATAGGGACTACATTGAATATGTACAGAGCTCTAGGGAGCATTACCATTTTGACAATGTTGATTCTCCCCATCCATGAACAGGGAATATGTTTCCATTTCCTTGTGTCTTCTTTTATCTCTTGGAGTAGTTTCTTGTAGTTTTTTATGTACAGGTCCTTTACACACTTGGTTAAGTTGATTCCTCGGTATTTGATTTTCTGTGGCACAATTGTGAATGGAATCATTTCCTTAATATCCCTTTCTTCTCTTTTGTTATTTGTATATAGGAAAGCCATTGACTTTTGGGTGTTGATTTGTATCCTGCCACTTACTATATGTGTCTATTGTTTCTAGGAGTTTTTTGGTAGAGAGTTTAGGGTTCTCTAGGTATGATATCATGTCATCTGTGAATAATGATAGCTTGACTTCTTCCTTGCCTATATGGATGCCCTTGATGTCCAAGGATAGCTAAATTAATCCTCGGGAAAAAGAAGATGGGAGACATCACCTTTCCCAACTTCAAACTGTACTACAAGGCAGTCATAATTAAAATAGCGTGGTATTGGAATAAAAACAGACCTGTGGACCTATATAATAGAATTGAGTATCCTGACACCCAACCTCAAACACATGATCATTTAATCTTTGATAAAGGTTCAAAGAGTCCAAAATGGAGTAAGGAAAGCCTCTTCAACAAGTGGTGTTGGGAAAACTTGGAAGTGACATGTAAAAAAAGAATTTGGACTTATGTCTAACACCATGCACAAAAATCAGATCAAAATGGATTAAAGATCTCAATATCAGACTTGAATCCATAAAGTACATTGAAGAAAATATAGGAATATCTCTCCACGACATTGAAGCTAAAGGCATATTCAAAGGTGAAATATAACTAACAAAGCAACTAGAAGAAAAGATAAATATATGGCACTACATGAAACTAAAAAGATTCTGCACCTCAAAAGAAACAGTGACTAAGATGCAAAAAGCAGTTCACAGAATCACTTGATCACTTGATCGCTTGAATCCCGTTATTCATCGATTTGCTCGAGCGGGCACCAGTAACATTTCCATTGGACCCTATCACGTGCCAATGGAGCCCAATGGCATCTGGTTGATTCAGGAATATGAAGAGCCTCAAACCATTCCTTCAGGGTCTTTACAAGGAAGTATGACCATCTTGTGGGTGTGCAGCCACGTGATCTTTTGACATCCTGTGGGATGCAGTCGGAAATGGCTCTAGTCCAGCGGTTGTCTCCAAATCTTATTACATGTCCAGCCCATCTGATTTTCGATGCCTTGGCAAACGAGACAGCATCCCTGATTCTGGAATAGCGACGAAGGTCAGAACTCCGGATTCCTTCTCTCACTTGAGTGAGGCGTGATATTCCAAGCATAGCTCTTTCGATTCCTCTCTGGGAGACCCGAATAGCATTCTCATCCTGCTTTCGTAGGGCCCAGGTCTCTGAGGCGTATGTTAATGCAGGGAGAACGGTGGAATCAAAGAGATTTGCTCGGAGCCGGAGGTTCTTTGTCCTCTTAGCTATTTCTTCGATGCCTTTGAAGCCATTCCATGCCGCTCTCTTCCTCCTGCGCAGCTCAGGTTTTAGGTCGTTCATCATGTTGATTTCTCGACCTAGGTACACATAACTGCTGCATTCAGAGATGTTTGTTCCATTGAGAGTGAATGGGGCCTCTGGAACTAGTTCATTCTTCATGAACATAGTTTTCTTTAGATTCAGCTGTAGACCTATCTTTTCACATTCTCGGTCAAAGTCAGCCAGCATTTGTGCCGCTTGGCTAATGTTTGGTGTTATTAGAACGATGCCATCAGCGAAGCGGAGGTGGTGTAGTTGCTGACCATCTATCTTCACTCCCATTCCTTCCCATTCTAATTGTTGCATGATGTTCTCGAGGGTGGCGCTGAAGAGTTCTGGTGAAACGGTATCACCCTGTCGAACCCCTCTTTTCACATTAATGATCACTTCTTTGTAGAATGGTGAGATCCTGGTGGTGAATCCGTAATACAGCTCCACGAAGGATCTTGATGTATTGGGTTTGAACACCCTGTTTGGCTAGGGCTTCGATGACTGCTTCAGTCTCCACAGAATCAAAGGCTTTCTGTAAATCAATGAACGTGAGACAGAGCGGCATCTTGTACTCCCTACAAACCTCAATGAGCTTGGTTACCGTGTGGATATGGTCGATTGTGCTGAATCCTTTCCGGAAGCCTGCTTGCTCGCATGGTTGTCCTTCATCTAGTGTTCTGCTAATCCTGTTCAGGATGACTCGTGTAAACAGCTTGTAGATGACAGACAACAGGCAGATGGGGCGATAGTTGCTAATGTCATGAATGTCTCCCTTCTTGAACAGTAGAACTGTCCTGCTGGTTTTCCATTGGGAGGGCACCTTGCATTTGGACAGGTAGCGTGTGAAGAGCCGAGCTAGTGTATTGATGAGTACCGATGGCAGATTCTTCAGGTGTTCAGGTCTGACTTTGTCTGGGCCTGGTGCTGTTCCCTTCTTTACTGACGAGATGGCATGTCGGATTTCAGAAGGGAGAACGTTGGAATGACATATCCATCCTGTGGAATTTGGTATGTGGGCAGGTGGATGTGGCTATCAAAGAGATTTGAGTAGAAGTCCTGGATAATCTTCTCTATTGCCTTTCTGGACGATGTGATAGATCCATCAGGCGTCGGAGGGCAGTCATCTTGGTCTTATAGTTGGCAAAGGACAGGCGAGAAGTGCGAATGCTTTTTCCAGCTTCTGCTGCATCTTCCAGTATTTCTGCTCTTCTGTCTTTGAGGTCCTCTTTTATCGCTTCTCTGCACTGTTTAGCAAGCTTGGATGTTAGCATTTGGTCTCCTGAGGCTCAGGCCTTGCCACGTTGGCGAATGAGCTCTAGAGTTTCTGAAGACAGGCGTCCTTTTCTGTCTTTCTCTCTCTCAGCATTCTTCGCACAATCATGGAGGTGCTGAACCAGTCGGTTGTATTCTTCATCGATGTTGTCAATGATGGTATCTTCCCATGTTGCTGCAATGGTGCCAAAGAGTTCCCAGTTGGTGGTCGTTCTGGGAGTTCTCTTCTTAAACTTTGCAGCTTTTTCTCCCCGTTGCGGGAAGTAGAATTTTGCACGAAGGAGGCGGTGGTCTGATCCTGTTTGGAATTTGGGGACGACAGCTACATCGGTCAGACAAAACCGTCGATTGAAGATGATGTGGTCAATTTCATTGTGGAACTGTCCACCAGGAGATTCCCATGCCCAACATTTCGCTTCAGCTTTCTGGAACTGTGAGTTCCCATGAAAGTTGTGGTGGACATGATGAACTCAGATAGTCTCTCACCCTGTTCGTTCCATTCTAGGCCATGGGTCCTGATGTAGAGTTCTTCAGCCGATCTTCTTGGTCCTATCTTGGCATTAAAATCACTGACTATGATCTGTAGAATATGTGATCTTTTTTATAGAACTCCTCCAATTCCATGTAGAATTTTTCAATTTCATCTTCTTTGTATGTGTATGTTGGTGCGTAGACAATGAAGACAGAAATTGCTGGCAGTGGGCCACATCTCTTCAAGTGTAGTTGTCCTATTCGGTTTGTAAGGCATTCAAATGAATCAATGTTTACGGCCATGTTCGTGTTGACAAGGACACCAACACCACCGATGCCTCTTTTCGGTCGCATGTTCCAAGAAACAATTCTTCTCTGGTGTCAAATACAGCATGAGGCATCTGGCGCCTCCTCGTCTCAGTCAGACCAATGATGTCCACAGAATGGGAAAGAATATTCACCCAATACCCATCTGATAAGGGGTTAATATCCAGGATATATCAGGCACTGGTAGAATTTTACAAGAAGAAAACAAACAACCCAATCAAAAAATGGGGAGAAGAAATGAATAGAATCTTTGACAAGGAAGAAATTTGAATTGCCAAAAAACATATGAAAAAATGCTCATCATCACGAATTATCAAAGAGATGCAAATCAAAACAACAAAGAGATATCACCTTCTACCACAGAGACTGGCACATATTCAAAAAGCAACAACAACAAGTGCTGGCGTGGATGTGAGGAAAAGGGGACACTCATCCATTGTTGGTGGGAACGCCGGCTGGTACAGCCTTTCTGGAAAGCAATACGGACATTCCTACAAAGACTAGAAATTTAACTTCCATTTGACCCAGCCATACCACTCCTGGGAATCTACTCTGGAAGCCAAAAATACGCAGGAGAAACACCATCCCTACTTTTATGTTCATAGCAGCATTATTCACAATAGCCAGAATCTGGAAATAAGCAGAGTGCCCTAGAATCAATGACTGGATAAAGAAGCTGTGGTACATCTACACAATGGAATACTATGCAGCTGTTAGGAAAAATGAAGTTATAAAATTTGCCTATAAATGGATGGACATGATGGAGAAGATTATGTTGAGCGAAATTAGCCAGAAGGAGAGAGACAGATACAGAATGACTGCATTTATCTGCATGACATAAATATGTATGTACATATTATGATACCAATATCCAAGGTCAAGTGAAACATGACCTTGTATCAGGATGTCTTGTCAAAGGTGGAAATTATCACAAACGTGTGGGAGTCAGAGGCTAGAGAAGACAGAAAATGGAACAGTGTGCTAACAATTGTTGAGGGTACTAATACCAACCTAGAACTCAGCAATAAATACAGTCAAAAACATACACATGACAACCCTTTAAGTATGTTCTGTAATCCATAGTCTGGAAGGGAAGGAAAAGAAAGAGAGAGAGAGGGAAAGAAATAAAGAACCTGCCATGGAGGCAGGCTGGGGAAGATGGAGGGAACCGGGGATGTTGGTGGTGGGAGATGGGCACTGGTGGAGGGATGGGTGCTGGAACACTGTATAACCAAAACCCAAATATGAACTTTTTAATTGTATATCTTTGTAATTGTATATCTCACAGTGGTATAATAAAGTAGTTAAAAAAAGACAAAACCAATGGAGTAAGCCCCTTTCCTTACAGTCACTCTCCTTAAATGGGTCCTACCATCTGCAAACAGAAAGTGGTGGCAAAAGAGAAATGAGCTTTACAAACTACTAGTCTACAGCACAGTGAAAGAATCAAGTGTTTGGTTAGAAGCTGAGAGACAATAGGCATATTAAAGACACAATTGTTATACTATTATCATAGTATTGTCATCAGAAAATTATTATTATCAGATTGCCATCAGAAAATTATGAGAATTTGGAACTAAGAAAGGTCGTCCAACTGTGTAACTTAAGATAACAAAATAAAGGATGACATTAACTTTAAAAATGGTTATAACACTTGCAATTATCAGAATTAGTATTGAAATGAAACTTCTTGTTTCTTTTAGGGCCTACCAAGCAGTGCTCAGGAGGCCTGGGTGCCTGTCTTGGAAGTTCTCAGCCAACTTCACCAGCTGGTCAATGTGAGTGCCCAATGATGCCATGATGGCACAGTCTTTTGGTGCCAGGAATCACTCAGGACACATTAACATGCTTCGGGACTCCAAGCCCAGCAATGGTTTGGAGACTATAGTGCTGGGCACCAAACCAGTGCAGGTGGCATGCAAGGCAAACCAGTGTAGGTGGCATGTAAGATAAGAAACATCATGGCAGTATTATATGTCTGGCCTCCAGGAATTAAATGACCTATTTTGCATTTCATTGATATTTCTGCTATTCAACCTTTCTCTAAGAACAATAAACTCAATGTTCTTAAAAAATTAGAAAGATGATCAAGAGATGACACAGAGATGAAACTCTTATGAACAGTTCATATATCCTCCTAAATCAAAATAAACTACAGCCTAATGACTTATTTCAGGGAAATCTATGAAATTAGGAAGATAGATAATAAATGTTTCTTCATCTGTTTATTTTAAATTGTATTATTTTTTGTTTTGAAGTTCAGTATCTCTTATAGATTAAGCTTCTGTCAGGACTGATTAATGGTTCTAGTTTAACAGTACATAGTGTAATATCATGCCTTTGATAATTTAGTTCTAATAACTTGTCCTCAGATATATGATTCGAGAGAAAGTAAAAGAGAAAGATATATGTCTTTAAAATAACTTATAGGTATTTTAGAGGAACTGCATTGAATCTGTGGCATGCTGGGATAGATTGTCAGTTTGATAATATCAATCCTTCCAATATGTGAACAATGAAGTACTTTCATTTCCTTGTATCTTATTTTATTTCTTTTAGTGTGATTTACAGTTGTCTTTGTATAAATATCTCATCTCTTATTAATCTTATTCCCAGGTACTTGATTCTCTGAGATACAATCATGAATCATATTTTTTCTATTTTATTTTGGGGCCACAGAGATGCTTCTACAAGCAGCCTAACATGACTGCACAAGGAGAGCCCAGGTAGTACCAGCTAGGATACTAACGTTCATAAGTTCTGATATTCGTATGCCATCCACAGGACGGAGCCTGACAAGCTACCTGTGTCATATTCAATATGTCAAGGACAGTAACGATAATGGACCTCATTCCATTAACCTGAAAGAATGGTTTGAGGCTCTTCTCGTGTTCCTCGAGCAAGCAGATGCCTTAGGGCTACACTAGCACATGACAGGGATGAATGGAGACGTTACTGGTGCCCACTCTAGCAAATCGATGAACAACGGGAAGACAAATGATGCAAGTGTTTTTGGGGCCACATTCAGTTGTGCTCAGGATTACTTCTATATCTGTGCTTTAGTCACTCATGGTGGGCTTAGGTGATGATCATATATGGTATGATATGTGTTGAATCTGGTTGACTCTATGCAAGAAAAGTATTATTTCAAATCCAAATGCGTTTTTTAATTTATCTCTCTTTCTCTCTCTCTCTCCTATTTCATTATCTGCATATAGAAAAGCCATGGATTTCTGTATATTGTTTATGTAGTATACCACTATAAAAGTTAATTCTTTTTTATTACTTTTTTGGTGGAGTATTTTACATTTTCTAGGTATATTATGTCATCTTAAATAGTGAGAGTTTGACTTGCTTCCAATCAGGATACTGCTAGTTACATGTTTTGAGCCAGATCAAACACCATTGAAATTTATATGGTAGCATGACTTCCCTCTCCTAATAGCCAGAACAACCTAAGAGGGAAATAATGGGAACTTTCTCTTTCTCACCTTCAGACTAGCCTATAAAGCTATAGTGATCAAAGCAGTGTGGCACTGGAATAAGGTGAGACTCTCAGGAAAAAATAAGTGAAGGTATAAAATTCAGAGTCCAGAGAATGATCATAAAGTATATGGACAGTTAGTTACTGACAACAGAGTAAAAAGCATGACATGGAACAAGGAATGACTTTTTGATAAAAGGTCAGTCAACAAATGGTGAAAATGGGAAAATTGTTCAGTTACAGGCAGAAAACAAAAAGTAATTCATATTCCTTTTCTAATGCTATGCACAAAGATCAAATCAGATGGATTAAGGACCTTGATATCAGATTGAATCCAAGATTATACTGAAGAAAACATTGCAGAACACTCCATGACACTGAATCTAATGGTGTCTTCCATAATTCAGTGCATTTGACCAAGCAAACAAAATCAAAGATAAGCATATGTGGGATAAAAAGAAACCTAGCAGAGAAATAAGGAATGCTGCCGAATAAAAGAGTCTTAGTAATGGTCTTCACTAGGAATCTTACCACAGGTGCTAGTAGAAGTGACTGGAGACACAGGGCTAACAATGGAGGTAAATGAACACTCTTGTGCAGGGTGTGATGCTAGAATGTTTTATACATGGAACCCTACAGGAACAGTTTTTGTAATTTTTGTTCTTGTTTTGGGGTCACACCTGGCAGTGCCTATGACCTGCTTCTAGCTCTGAACTCACGTATCACTCTGGCCATGCTTGTGGGACAAAAAGGGGTACAGGGGATCAATCACAGGTTGGCCACATACAAGGCAAATTCCGTGCGTGCTGAACTATCACTTTCCCATATTAACAATTTAGTAAACCAGAGTGGTGAGGTTATTTTTGTAATAAAGATTGCCTAATGCAAGGAACGTTGAGGCAACATAATTTGTTTCTTCATTTTTGAATCTCAAAGCACTCATATGATTGCACTGACATAGAGACACCATTGTCACACAAAGGCAACTGCTAGATGAACTTCCATACTGTAGCCATATCTCATTCTTTCTGTGCTAGGGAGCTATAACAAAAGTCTCTGAATTTCAATCTGTCTTCATGAAAAAATCAAAGTTTGTTAAAGGTAAGTGTTACAAAGATGGAAGTCTTCTATTGGTCATTTTCACAGAAAAGTTATTGAATAAAGTCACTTATAATTTTAGACCCTTTTAAATCCATTTTATTCAATCTATAAAAAGCAGTACATCACACTAAAATACTACAATATGTTTTCGTCTTTGGTCAAGGCTTTTCAAGGATTTACTGACTAACATTGTACATGCTTTTGTTTGGGTATTTTTCTCAGTGAGACTCTGATGTCAAAGTCTTTTGTTTAATTTTCTCAATAAGAGCCTGTTTTTTCTTTGCAATTGTTTGACATGAGAATAGCATTTAATTTTAGCACTTTACTGACTTGGCATAAAGCTACACTTTGGCAGTTGATTGTTTTCTCATCAAAAAGCAAAAGATTTGAAAAAACAGCATATTTCATTTGGAAAAATCATACAGTTAAGCAACAATTAATAGTCTCATTTCAGTAGTATGTTGTTTCATAAAAACGTTTTATATCAACTCATAAATAATTTATTATATATTCACAATAAGTTAGAGATCCATCTATGTTCATCTACATGATATATATGCATAAAAGAGAATGATTATTGTAGAAAATATGCAGTATAGCATTGGTAGATCAAATAAAATTGTATTTATTTAATTATTTGTTATTTGATTTAGTTATTTGATTTTATTTCTTTTAGTATGTAAATTACAATACAAATTAAATGAAGTGATATAATAACTTATATAAGACAACAGATCTTTCATTGCATTGTTGAGGTATTGTTAATAGAACAGAAATTGCCAAAAATATAAGATGGTTGTAAAATTAGAAAATTCATCATTTTCACCTTGACATTCAAATCTTTTCCCTTAGAGACTTATTCTAGTGCTTCTAATTAAATCTCATATTTATTACAGAGAAATAAATTATTTTCAGCATCATAAGAAATCCCTAGCTTGTCAAGATTATTCCAAAGATAGAAAGACACGTTGGCTACAGCAGAACTCCATTAGTTACTCAGAAAAAATAAAGGTATACACGGATTTAGGGCATAAGAGGGAACAGGGCCCTAGCCCAGGAAATTAAGCAAAATAAACTAGGCATATAATGATCAAATTTATTATAAACATGCCAGATTATAGTTTTAAAAATTCACTAGATCACTTGACTTCCTGTTATTCATCGATTTGCTTGAGCAAGGACCAGTGACATTTCCATTTGACCCTATCATGTGCCAGTGTAGCCCAATGGCATCTGCTTGCTACAGGAATATGTAGAGCCTCAAACCGTTCATTCAGGGTCTTAACGAAGAACTCAGACCATCTTGTAGGTGGGTGGTCACTTGATCTTTTGGTGTCCTGTAGGATTCAGTTGGTAACAGCTCTAATCCAGCGGTCGTGTCCAAATCACATTACATGTCCAGCCCATCTGATTTTCGATGCCTTGGCAAACGAGACGGCATCCCTGAATCTCAATCAACGGAGGTTGGAACTCCTAATTCTTTCTCTCACTTGAATGAGGCGTGATATTCCAAGCATAGCTCTTTCAAATCCTCTTTGGGAGACCCAAATAGCATTCTCATCCTGCTTTTGTAGGGCCCAGGTCTCTTAGGCTTATGTTAGTGCAGGGAGAATGGTGGAGTCTAGGAGATGTGCCTGGAGCCGGAGTTTCTTTGTCCTTTTAGCTATTTTTTCCAAATTCTTGAAGGCATTCCATGCCACTCTCTTACTCCTGCACAGCTCAAGCTTTTTGGTGATTCATCATGTTGATTTCTTGACCTAGGTATTCATAACTGCTGCATTCAGAAATGTTTGTTCTGTTGAGAGTGAATGGGGCCTCTGGAACTACTTAATTTTTTCATAACATTGTTTTGCTGAGATTTAGCTGTAGATCTGTCTTTCCACATTCTTGGTCGAAGTCAGCCAGCATTTGTGTCACTTGGCTAATGTTTGGTGTTATTAGTACAGTGTCATCAGTAAAGCGGAGGTGTAGTTGCTGATCATCTATCTTTACTCCCATTCCTTCCCATTCTAATTGTCGCATGATGTTCTCGAGGGTAGTGCTGAAGAGTTTTGGTGAAATGGTATCACCCTGCTGAACCCCACTTTTGATATCAATAATCACTTCCTGGTAGAATGGTGAGAATCTGGTGGTGAATCCATAATACAGCTCATGAATTATCTTGATGTATTGGTTTTGAATGCTCTGTTTGGCTAGGGCTTGATGAGCACTTTGGTCTTAAGACAATCAAAGACTTTCTTTAAGTCAATGAACGTGAGACAGAGCGGCATCTTGAACTCCCTACAAACCTCAATGAGCTTGGTTACCATGTGGATATGGTCTATTGTGTTGAATACTTTTCGGAAGGCAGCTTGCTTGCATGGTTGTCCTTCATCTAATGTTCTGCGAATTCTGTTCAGGATGATTCGAGTGAACAGCTTGTAGATGAAAAACAACAGGCAGATGGGGCGATAGTTGCCAATGTCATGAATGTCTCCCTTCTTGAACAGTAGAACTGTCCTGCTGGTTTTCCATTGGGAGGGCACCTTGCTTTCAGACAGGTAGTATGTGAAGAGTGGAGCCAGTGTATTGATGAGTACCAACAGCAGATTCTTCAGCTGTTCGGGTCTGACTTTTTTCTGGGCCAGGTGCTGTTCGCTTCCTTTCCAACAAAATGGCACGTTGGATTTCAGAACGAAGAATGTTGGGAATGACATACCCATCCTGCAAAATTTTGTATGTGGTCAGGTGAATGTGGTTAGCAAAGAGATCCAAGTAGAAGTGATGGATAATGTCCTTGCTTTTCTGGAGATGTGGACACTGGAGGGAAGTCATCTTGGTCTTATAGTTGGCGAAGGACAGGCTGCCTTGTGAATGTTTTTCCAGTCTTCTGCTGCATTGGCCAATATTTCTGCTCTTTTTTTCAGGTCTTCCTTCATCTCTTCTCTGCACTGCTTTGCGAGCTTGGACATTAGCATTTGGTTGCCTAAGTTTTGCTCCTTGCCATGTTGGTGAATGAGATTGATATTTTTTGAAGACAGGTGTCCTTTTGTGGCTTTTTCTCAGCATTCTTTGCACATTCATGGAGGTGCTGAACCAGTCGGTTGTATTCTTCATCAATGGTGTCATTGATGGCATCTTCCCATGTTGCCGCAATGGTGCCAAAGAGTTCCCAGTTTTTGGTCATCCTGGAAGTTCTCTTCTTAAACTTTGCAGCCTTTTCTCTTCATTCCTTGAAGTAGAATTTTTTCATGAAGGAGATGGTGGTCAGGGACGGAGAGCGACTTCTGGCCCGAGTCCACCATCCTAAGAACCTCAAAAGAAGAATAGGAACCCCACACCATGCTGGCAGCAATTTTCATTATCTAGACTCCACAGCTCATCAGAACTCCACCCGAGAGACTAAGCCAATCTCAAGCCTGGGGCTCCAGAGACCACTGCCTACAGAGACCCAGCCTACAGAGACCCACCCTTCAGAGGAAAGTATTTCAAGCCCAGAAATGCTTGAACCATAGATGCAGATACACCTGGCTGAGCAGCTACCAACTCTTACCATTGCACAGCCACAATGTGGTTGTGTGATTTATCTCCAAATTACCAAGAATATTCTACTCAGCCCTCTCAGAGATCCAGGCAAGCAACTGAGAGCATACCACCCACACTGCAGAGCCTGGAAAGCTCTCGATGCATATTTGATATGCCAAACCAGTAATAACTAATGTTTATTTCCCTGACCCTGAAAGAGCCCTTAATACAGCAGCACTAAGAAGGATGAACAAGGAGTGGCTGATAAAATCTCAGAGCCAAACTAGGCTGCCAAAACAAAGAAGGACTAAAATGACTGTCTACACTTTCAATGCAAGTATGCTGGCATCAGAAGCATTTATCGAGGACCTGATGGTGCAAGCACAAAAGATCAAGTATGACATCATTGGTCTGAGTGAGACGAGAAGGCATCAAACACATCACACCATTTTGACACTGGAGAAGCACTGTTCCTCGGAACATGAGATGAGAGAGAAATCGGTGGTGTCAGTGTCTTTGTGTAAACACAAAAGTGGCCATGAGCATTGATTCATTTGAATGCCTAACAAACCAAAAAAGGTATCACTTTCCCCAACCTCAAGCTCTACTACAAAGCAGTTGTAATTAAGACAGTGTGGTATTGGTATAGAGACAGACCCGTAGACCTATGGAATAGAACTGAGTATCCTGAAACGCACTCACAAATATACAACCACTTAATCTTCGATAAAGGAGCAAAAAAATATTAAGTGGAACAAAAAAAAGCCTCTTCAACAAATGGTGCTGGGAAAACTGGGCAGCTACATATAAAAAAATGAACTTAGACCTCCTTCTAACGCCATGCACAAAAGTCAGATCAAAATGGATTCTAGATCTCGATATCAGACATGAATCTATAAGGTACATCGAAGAAAACATAGGAGAAACGGCTCTATGACATCGAAAACCAAAAGTATCTTTTAAAGACGACATACCACTGACCAAGCAAATGGAAGCAATGATAAACAAATGGGATTATATAAAATTGAAAAGCTTCTGCACCTCAAAAGAAACGGTGACCAAGATACAAAGACAATCCACAGAGTGGGAAAGGATATTCACCCAATACCCATCTGACAAGGGGTTAATATCCAGGATATATCAGGCACTGGTAGCACTCCACAAGAAGAAAACAGCCAACCCCATCAAAAAATGGGGGAGAAGAAATGAACAGAAGCTTCCAAAAAGAAGAAATTCGAATGGCCAAAAAGGCATATGAAAAGTGCTCTTCATCTTTAATCATCAGGGAGATGCAAATCAAAACAACAATGAGGTACCATCTCACCCCACAGAGACTGGCACACATCCAAAACAGCAAGAACAACCGGTGCTGGCGTGGATGTGGGGAAAAAGGGACTCTCATCCACTGCTGGTGGGAGTGCCGACTGGTCCAGCCCTTTTGGAAAACAATATGGGCATTCCTCTGAAAGCTAGATATTGAGCTCCCATTTGATCCAGCAATAGCACTCCTGGGAATATACCCTAGAGAACGAAAAACACATAGCAGAAACACTATCTGTACTTCTTTTATTCATATCTGCGCTATTCACTATAGCTAGAATCTGGAAACAACCTAAATGCCAGAGAACAGAGGACTGGCTAAAGAAACTGTGGTTCATCTACACTATGGAATACTATGCGGCTGTCAGAAAGGATGAAATTATGAAATTTACCTGCAAATCGATGGACATGGAGTCTATCATGCTGAGTGAAATTAGTCAGAAGGAAAAGGACAGATATAGAATGACTGCATTAATTAATAGGATACAGATACCAGTGTTTTAATAAATAAGGGAAATGGTAATGGCAGATTTAAACTCACCACTGAATATACACAAAGAGACTTAAGTGATAAACTCTAAATATCTGCAGGGCTAGCCACAATGTGTAAAATAAGAGGGAGAGAGATGCAGAGACAGAGAGAGATAGAGAGAGAAAGAGAGGAAACTGGGGTACCTGCTATTAAGGCGGGTGGGGGACGGGAGGGGGAGGGGTACATTGGTGGTGGAAATGGGGCACTGGTGGAGGGATGGGTGCTGGAATACTGTATTACCAAGAACCAATTATGAACACCTTTGTAATTGTATGTTTCACTGTGGTATAATAAAAAATTAAAAAAAAAACAGATTTGCCAGAGATCCTTCAGTTTAAATGTCATAATAACTATTTATTCAATGAACATTTTTACAAAAGACAGTTACCTGAGTATGGTGATTAAAAAAAGTTTTGCAATTTATTAGCTACGTGATATTGGAAACAATAATTTTCCCTATGAGAATGTTCCTTAATTATAAAATGGGAATAATTAACAGGAGTATTATGGAGAAATCACAAAATATATGTCTATATAATATGAAGTAGTTTTTCCAGTTATAGCCTGTCTGTATCTGGAATAAATACAAAATATAAAATACACATTTTATCAAGAGGAAGAAAGAAGATCATACATGAAGACAGGATTATAACTAAGTTATTTAATACTATACATGGCTACATTTTCTTAACTTAAATGCCATCTGATAATGAAGACTACACACATTTCTACAGAAATTCGTATTAATAATTCAAAGAATAACTACACATTTGGTCTGTTTCTACTAATATAGAGTGTATAACAACTTTTACAGGCTAAATATTAATATTTGATAGGAAAAAAAATCATCTGGTCTGACTGACACTGATACAAGTCAGTAGTAGTAGTATCCATCACTAAGAGTTAAAACTAATATTAGACATAATATGTGCCTGGAATTTTATTGGTGCTTTAAGATAACTATTTCATATAATTTTCATGATAATATTATGAAATAAGGGCTTTTAAAAAAAGGACAGAGAAGTCAAGTATATAACTTAATATCACGCATGTAATGGGGTGAATCAAACATTGAAATCAAGGTAATTTGACATAAAGACATAGCTTCTTTGACTATATATTGAGTTGTACTGTTTAAGGGGATGATCAGAGGAATTCCACAATTTTGCCAGAAAATACAGTAATATTAGAAAAAACCAAGAAGGATCAGGTGAATAGGATATACTCAACTGTAGGATATACTCCACCTTGGATTTAGATGTAAAGTTTTCTTAGAGTAACAATTTGCTCTAATTATATCTTAGAAAAGTGATAAGTAATATACAATGAACTTTCAGCTAGAATGGCTTTATAGTCAAATTACAGCAGCTGAGTTTGCAGGTTCACACTGTTTCAAATGTGACTACTGGAACAAACCTTGTTACAGTTTTTAATAGATGACCAAACGGTTGGGTGAAGGTGCTTAAATGATGTGGCCTTTTTTCTACCAATGATTCACATATTTAAAATTTGGAATATCCAACCTGATTATATATATATATATATATATATATATATATATATTATTATTATTATTATTTGCTTTTTGGGTTACACCCGGTGATGCTCAGGGGTTACTCTTGGCTCTGCACTCAGGAATTACTTCTGACGGTGCTCAGGGGACCATATGGATGCCGGGATTGAACCCGGGCCAGCATAGGCTGGCCATGTACAAGGCAAATGCCCTACCCGCTGGGCTATCGCACGGCCCTTTATATATTATTTAGATGAGCTAAGCAACCCGCACCTCAAACGTTTTATTTATAAAATAAAAAAATAGAAATCTTACCCCTGGTAAAATTAAGTAATAAAAAGTAACAATTCAAAAGTAGTCATTTAAAAATGCCTAAAGATTATGAAATAATCTTTTAAAATAATCTTTAAAATTAAATAATTTTTTTAATGCCTGAAGATTATGAAATAATGCTAAGGGTAAAACTGGTAGAGTGTGCATACTTAGATGCAATTGCAGGGCATAGTAAGTAGTAACTTTTTGAAAATTTGGTATTGCTATTCTTGAAATATTTGAAAGAGAGAAAGAAGCAATAAAAATGCATAGGTAAGCATGCTATAAAGAAAATCTATTTTAAAATACACTTTGGAGATCACAAAGCTGCAATATGTTGTGAGAGACACACTGTATCTAATTTTTTTGCACTATAATAGATACTTTACAATGTCTCTCTGGACTCAGAAAGTGTAGAAGATTTGTGTAGGATCAATCCTTTGTTTATGAGCATATGCAACTAAATAAAGAAAATCATTGCTCTATGATGCTTGTTACACAGATAAACCTTGATATTCACTACAGACTGAGTGAAAGTTTTCTGTGTTTCATTTTCAGTGACAGTCTTATTGGTTTAAAAATCAATATTCAATTGAGTCATAAAGAGGCATAACATAAAACAAAATAACACTATTTTGTCTTCTGTTTTAAAGGTAGTACAGAATCAGGGTTACAGCAAAGAATTTCTCTTTCATCTAGGACAGAATTAGTAATAAATTTAAGAGTTTCAATGTTTGATAGTAAAAAACTACCTTTTGAGTTCAATATAATTTTAATAATATTGTATGATATATCATAATAAAAAGCACATACTGGATAGAATTACATACAAACCAAGTTACTGCATCCTTCTCTTGGATTTTATGCTACTTCATTGATAAAAGCAACTTATATCATTTTTTGGTGTCTTTTAGCCAGTTATTTTATTTGTGTGTAAACACACAGATAAATTCACTTACGAAGAAAAAGCAAATTATTATAAAGACTGTATAAAAGTAGAACTAATATTAGTATCAACAAATTATTGTATACCATAATATTTTTTTAATCAAAGGTAATCTAGATGATTAAAACTGGTTAACAAAAGTCAAAAGACAAAATAACAGTATGCATGGAATTGGCAAAGATTAAGTTCTTGTTAAATTTTAAAACCCCTTACAAAAACAGTGCAGTCAATACTTTCCAGACTGAGAGCAATTTTAAAGGCCTTGACAGATCTCTCTCTCTCTCTCTCTCTCTCTCTCTCTCTCTCTTTTGCTTTTTTGGGTCACACCCGGCAATACTCAGGAGTTTCTCTTGGCTCTGCAATCAGAAATTACTCCTGGCGGTGCTTGGGGGACCATATGGGATGCTGGAGATCGAACCCAGGCTGGCACAGGCCAGCCACGTGCAAGGCAAACATCCTACCCGCTGAACTATCGCTCCGGCCCCTCATCATTCTCTTTTACGGACAATCTATTGAACCTTGAAGGGCTAAACTTTCTCAAAGTTGTACATATAATTAATAGGAGAATGTAATTTTGGTGACAGTTTAATTTTTTGTTCCTGATTAAATGTATATTTTCCTTCTAAATTAACAGAATATGATTAAAATAATAGTGTATGTTAGTGCAGGAAGAATGGTGGAGTTGAAAAGTTGTGCCTGGTGCTGGAGGTTCTTCATCTGCACCATTACCTCAATTCTCTTGAAGGTGTTCCACGCTGCTCTCTTCCTCCTAAATTTTTCAGGTGCTAAGTTGTTCATGTTGAGTTCTCAACCTAGGTACATATATGTGCTGCATTTGGAGATGTTCATTACATTGAGAACAAATGGAGCATTAGGAACTAGTCCATTTCTCATGAACATTGTCTTCTTGAAATTCAGCTGCAGTCCAACCTTTCCACATTCACGGTCAAAGTCAGCCAGCATTTGTGCTGCTTTGCGGATATTTGGTGTTATTAGACTCCACCATTCTAATAATCAAATGGTGGATTCTAATAACACCAAATTTGACTCCACCATTCTTCTGCACTAACATATGCCACAGGATGAGAAAGCTTTTCAGGTAGCCCAAAGAGGAATCGAAAGAGTCATGCTTGAGTATCACGCTTCACTCAAGTGAGAGAAGGAATACAGAGTTCTGACCTCTGTACAATCAAGAATCAAGGATGTTGTCTCTTTCGCCAAATTATGAAAATCAGATGGGCAGGATACATAATACAATTTAAGGACAACTGCTGGACTAGAACTGTTACTGATTGGATTCTACAGGATGTCAAAAGAACGTGTGGCCGCCCACCTAAGAGATGGTCAGACTTCTTTGTCAAAAACCTGAACGAACGGTTTGAGGTTCTTTGTGTTCCTGGAGCAAGCATATGCCGTTGGGCTACACTTTCACATGGCAGGGACAAATGGAAACCTCACTGGTGCCCACTGAGCAAATCGATGAACAATGGGAAGATAAGTGACAAGCAATGATTAAATTAATATAATTAAATTAGATCAAGGGTAAAACTGATAGAGTGTGTTTACTCAGATGCAGTTGGAGGACATAGTAAGTATAAGCTAAATGAGCCAGAGGCAGAGACCAAACACAGCATGATTACTCATCTGTGGTATATGAAAACCAAGGGTTTGAATAATATCAATCAATAGTAAAATTTATCCTGGAAACATACATAAAGTATCAGTTATGGAGAGAAAAATAGATTGATTAGAAGTAACCTGAGGCATAGGTGGACAGTCCAGAGCACATGGGTGGTGTAAGCAAGGTAACAGTAGGGATCAAAACCTGACTGTCAATCCACAGTGAACGGATTTTGGGGAGGATCGTTAGACACTTTGGAAAAGTAGTGAGCAGTAATTTTATACATCAATACCATAAATTTGAATACTACTGAGATCCTGCTACCTAAATTATGTTTTTTTTTGGCTCACCTTATATTAAAATGTATCAACTATACTGAATGAAACACTAAAATTTTACATTATGTTTTATTTTAAATCACAAAATAATTTCTATCACTAGCAGGATTGTTATTTGATCCCTTTCCCTAAGATAGATATGGAGCAGCTTTACAGCTAAAATTTTACCTTATTGTAATAACTTCAAAGACATTATTGCTACACACTAGAGGTCTTGAAATAATTAAGTGAACCAGGATTATGATAATAAAGAAACCTTGCTAAAACCAAAGAGGTTTAAAATATAATAACATGTGGGGAATTAGGCTTTTTGTGCACAGGTAAGGTTTTTATGATGGGTCCTCATGGAATTCTTTCTTAAAACATCCAAGGAAAGAAAAAGAAAAAACTCTTCCTCCCACACTGCAAATTATATAAGTAGACAGCAGATTTAGAAGACATACATAGCAGTGATTACCAATGTAAGTAAAGCATTCCTGGAGACAGATAGAATACCGAATGATATTGTCCCAAAGACTATCCTACAAATCATTTTGAAAGAATCAAGTGGGCTGTCATTTTATAAACTATATTGGAAGTGGGAAAAGTCAGTCTTACCTTTCAGTCAATAAAGAATGAAATTAAAATATATTAAGTCAATCTATAAGCATTATATGATAAAATACACTTGAAGACACTTTAAATATAGGAAGAGAATCTCCTCAAATGGACAATAATTGTACTTCTTGGGAAAGATGAATATCCTGTAATGAATGGATGGGTGCTTTAAGTTTGACTATACATGAGTAATAGAGTTGAAATTGACCATAGAAACACATAAGTAACAATTTCACTAACTTCTACAAAGGAGGATTTGCAAATTATTATAGAATTAGATTATATAGCATATTCAATGTTGTGTGTAATTATTAAATGAACCTTATGGCAAACTAGATGCTCATTCACAATTAATCCCATGTTTGTGTGTCAGGGAGACTCGTCCTCGCTTGGAGGGAATCTATGTAGTCAGTTTGTTTTAGGTAATGAGAATTGATTTTTACCTTTGCACAGAGAGCGAATGGAACTAGTACAGAAAGTTAATTCCAGCAGTTAGATAATCTTGGATTTCACTTGAAGTTTCTATGACTTAGATGTGAATTAGCTTTGCGGGAAATAGAAATAAAATGTCTTACTGTAAATGTCAGACTAAATAAGAAAAATGGTCCTACTTTGTTAATTTTCTTAGAATCAAGCATCCCCTTTCTTAGCATCCCTTATCAATTTCATTTCAGAGACTACAACTGAATATACAATAGATTTACTTTATATCCATTCTCTTAAAGCTACACTTTTGTTGCACAAAGCCCAACCACACCTCCAGTAAGTACTTGCCCTCCATCAGTATGCTTGGTATATCACTTGTTATTCTGATTCTGAGATGTCTTTACATCTCAGGCCTAAACTTCCTCTTGTGGTTTCCATGGAGTGACCCAATATTTCATAAACAAGAGTAAAGCACAATACTGAATGTCAGGGCATATAATCACATGTAGTTGTAATTTTGAAGCAGCAATTTAAAACAAAGAGTTAAATGCTCAATTCATAGAACATGAATTTATTGTTTCCAAGTTTTCTTCAAGTAAAAAGCAAATATTAGTTATTTTTTAAATTTTGATGTTTGATTCTATTGTATATTTTAGCTTTCATACATCTTTTGAATTTATAAAAAAGTCTTAATTTAAAAACAATTATTACTTAATAAAATATACTCTTATTGTTCACAGCTTACTCTTGATTCTGTACCCAAGGATTTTCCTTGGTGAGCTTGAGGAACCAAATAGGGTGATGGAGCTCAAACTCAAGTCATCCATATGAAAGGGAAGCACCTTACAGAATTTTTTTTTATCTCTCCATGCCCAGGGATTATGACAATGGATACATTATTTAGTACTACTGTAATGGCTAAATTATGTAAGGGATTAATTTTATAGGTCACAATATACTGAGCCATATAAATTAGTGCCTGTTTATAGACAAATATAGTAGAGTGACAGGAAACAAAATCAACACCCAAAAGTCGGTGGATTTCCCTATACATATAACAAAAGGAGAAGAAAGGTATATTAAGGAAATAATTCCATTCATAATTGTGCCACGAAAAATCAAATATCTAGGAATCAACTTAACCAAGTGTGCAAAGGACCTGTACAAAAAGAAAACTACAAGACACTGCTCCAAGAGATAAAAGAGGACACGAGGTAATGGAAACACATTCCCTTCTCATGGATGGGGAGAATCAACATTGTCAAAATGGTAATACTCCCTAGAGCTCTGTACAAAATTCAATGCAGTTCCTATAAGGATACCCATGATAGTCTTCAAAGAAATTGACCAAACACTCCTGAAATTTGTATGGAACAATAAACCCCCACGATACCTAAAGCAATCCTCGGAAAAGAAGATGGGAAGCATCACCCTTCCCAACTTCAAATTGTACTAGTTACTAGTAGGCAGTAGTAATTAAAACAGCATTGTATTGGAATAAAAACAGACCTGTGGACCTATGGAATAGAACTGAGTATCCTGACACCCAACCTCAAACACATGATCATTTAATCTTTCATAAAGGTGCCAAGAGTCCAAAATGGAATAAGGAAAAGCCTCTTCAACAAGTGGTGTTGGGAAAATTGGGCAGCACATGAAAAAATAAATTTGACATCTGTCTAACACCATGCATAAAAATCAGATCAAAATGGATTAAAGATCTCAATATCAGACTTGAATCCATAAAGTACATTGAAGAAAATATAGGAAAATCCCTCCACGACATTGAAGCTAAAGGCATCTTCAAAGGTGAAACATCACTAACAAAGCAACTAGAAGAAAAGATAAACATATGGGACTACATGAAACTAAAAGCTTCTGCACCTCAAAAAGAAGCAGTGACTTAAGATTCAAAGGCAGTCCACAGAATGGGAAAGAATATTCACCCCAATGCCCATCTGATAA
>JAJIBD010021765.1:0-18878 GCA_021461705.1 Cryptotis parvus
ACAATAGACACATACAGTAGAGTGGCAGGATACAAAATCAACACCCAAAAGTCGGTGGCTTTCCTATATAGAAATAACGAAAAGAGAAGAAAGGGATATTAAGGAAATAATTCCATTCACAATTGTGCCACAGAAAATCAAATTCCTAGGAATCAACTTAACCAAGTGTGCACAAAGGACCTGTACAAAGAAAACTACAAGACACTGCTCCAAGAGATAAAAAGAGGACACAAGGAAATGGAAACATATTCCCTGCTCATGGATGGGGAGAATCAACATTGTCAAAATAGTAATACTCCTTAGCACTCTATACAGATTCAATGCAGTCCCTATAAGGATACCCATGACATTCTTCAAAAGAAATTGACCAAACACTCCTGAAATTTGTATGGAACAATAAATCCCCAAGGATAGCTAAAAGCAATCCTCGAGAAAAAGAAGATGGGAGGCGTCACCTTTCCCAACTTCAAACTGTACTACAAGGCAGTAGTAATTAAAACAGCGTGGTATTGGAAGAAAAACAGACCTGTGGACCTATGGAATAGAATTGAGTACCCTGACACCCAACCTCAAACACATGATCATTTCATCTTTGATAAAGGTGCAAAGAGTCCAAAATGGAGTAAGGAAAGCCTCTTCAACAAGTGGTGTTGGGAAAACTGGGCAGCGACATGTAAAAAAAATGTATTTGGACCTGTGTCTAACACCATGCACAAAAATCAGATCAAAATGGATTAAAGATCTCAATATCAGACTTGAATCCATAAAGTACATTGAAGAAAATATAGGAAAAACCCTCTATGACATTGAAGCTAAAGGCATCTTCAAAGGTGAAACATCACTAACAAAGCAACTAGAAGAAAAGATAAACATATGGGACTACATGAAACTAAAAGCTTCTGCACCCTCAAAAGAAACAGTGACCAAGATACAAAGGCAGTCCACAGAATGGGAAAGAATATTCACCCAATACCCATCTGATAAGGGGTTAATATTCAGGATATATCAGGCACTGGTAGAACTTTACAAGAAGAAAACAAACAACCCCATCAAAAAATGGTGAGAAGAAATGAACAGAAATTTCAACAAGGAAGAAATTTGAATGGCCAAAAACATGAAAAAATGCTCGTCACTAATCATCAGAGAGATGCAAATCAGAACAACAATGAGATGTCATTTTACACCACAGAGACTGGCACATATTCAAAAGAGCAAGAACAACAAGTGCTGGCATGGATGTGGGGAAAAGGGGACACTCATCCGGCTGGTACAGCCTTTCTGGAAAACAATATGGACTTTCCTCCAAACACTGGAAATTGAATTCCCATTTGACCCAGCCATACCACTCCTGGGCATATACTCTGGGAAGCCAAAAATACGCAGTGGAAACACCATCCCTTACTTTTATGTTCATATAAGCATTATTCACAATTGCCAGAATCTGGAAACAACCAGAGTGCCCAAGAATTGATGACTGGATAAAGAAGCTTTGGTACATCTACACAATGGAATACTATGCAGCTGTTAGGAAAAATGAAGTTATAAAATTTGCCTATAAATGTATGGACATGGAGAAGATTATGTTGTGAGACTCTGCATCTTGCCTGGAATTACCTCCTGCAGGCCAGGGGCAGGAAAACAGCTCAGATCTGTGACTCTGTGTAGCAGTATATCTTACAATGTATACTATGTTAGCTGATATAAATATTTTCTCTCATGTTACCACAATCATCATGGGACTAGACAGATCTTACCAGTATTTTTATTTGGCTACACTGGATCTCTAAGAATAATACAGTTATTATTAGATCAAAGAAAAGTGCTGTTTGCCTCCAAGGAGGCAAGCATGGCTCTCTAATAAGTTTAAAGGCTTTACTTCAAAACAACTCTGAAGTAAAGACAAGGACCTTATGAAGGCTCTGAGAAATATATACCTGACTGTAGAATATCCATGGTACAGACACAAGGCCTTCCCCACTCTGCATTGGGCCTGCAGGGTAACCTGCACCTTGGCCGGGGGCAATAATATTTCAATGGGACTTGGTGAGGTCCTTGGAGAAGCAAACCTGAGGGATTGGCCATAACTGCTATCCGTTGATGTGGGCCATCAGGGCTGAAAAGATAAAAGCAGTACCTTATCTTCCTTACTCTCTGCTCTTTCGGTCTTCTCTCTCTTCCTCTTCACCCTCTGCCTCTGCTCTCCCTTCTCTCCATTCTCTTCCCTGTTGGGCCTTAGCACATGATTGTGGCAATCTTGACCTAGGATTCTAAACCTACAAGTGGCCAGGGCCCAGCCAGGAACCTAAAGACTAGAGTTTTCCTGTTACTAGAATGTTTTACCAGAACCTGTGACAGTAAAGCCTTTTGAAACTTGTGCCCCTTTTTTGGAACCTAGCGTTCTCTGACACCTGACCACTGCAGACCAGAGAGCCAGCTGAGCCCAATGCCAATCCAAAGTCGGGCACAAAACCAGTAATCGTGCCCCTGAACCACAAGCATGGCTGGGACCAGCAGGACATATGCTCAGTTCTGGAAGAATGGTGGGCAAGCATGAGCAAAATGTGGAAAGAATCACTTAAAATTTTGTTTTGTTTTGTTCTGCATCACACCCAGTGGCGCTCAGGGCTTACTCCCTGGCTGAACTTGGGGGACCATTTGGAGTCCCTAGGGTTAAACGCAGATCCACTGTGCAATGCGAGCATCTTTCCTCAGGACTATCTCACGGGCCCCAACTCAAATTCTTTTAAGATAGGGAATAAGCAAGAAATTTCCCAAACATGGAAAATTCTTTTTTTTTTTAAAACATGGAAAAGTCTTATCTGCCTGTCTATTAACAATGCAAAACGGAGGAAAATGGCATTTTCTTGCCAGCTTTTTCACTTCCGTACAGACTCCATGTCACAGAAAAGGGTTTCCAAGAGTCAAAAAGTTATCACTGAGTTCAAAAAAGTGCTTATAGTTGTCACTTTCATATGCTTCCTGAACCTTCATGCAGCTTTTAATTAGTCACTATGTGTCTTCTTTTATCCTCCCTCAGGCTAGCTAACCTTTGATCACCCATTTATAACCTAACTGAACACTTCAGAGCAGAGCGCAAAGGCTGAGCTCAAGCGGAAACTGAAAGAAATGCTGAAATCTAAGAGCCAAATGTTGCGTCTATCTCAGATCAGTGGAGCACAGTCCATACAGCCGCCCTGTGCCCCCACCTAGGCTGATTCCCCTGTCACAAATGCCTCAAACCTTCCAACTACCCCCAGAGGTGCTGGCCCATGTCCCATGGCCCCTCTTCACACTTCCACCTTCCTCTTGTGCCTCCCAATTCTCATCACAGGGTCATTGTTTGAGGGCTCTACTTTGAAACTACACATTTATCTGCCTGTTTTCCTAGCAGATTACAAACGCCTCAAAAGTCATGACCTTTCAATGTTCAAGAACATAGTCCTAATGAGTTACTAAATAAATTATTCATTTCCAGACGTGATGAAAAATAATGTTCCCAAGTGCTATCTTACAGAAAGTCATTTTGTTAGGAAGTGAATGTGATTTTAGAGCACCATTGTTCTGATGCTTCTTGGTTACACAGGAAACTTCTGGGAAGATCCCCGAAACTTCCTGCAGTGGGAGTGTGAAAGCCAGGTAGGGGGGTGAGCTCAAGGCAGACCTGCAATGGGAAACACATGTGACGAGTGGTGTGACAGAGATACCAGTGAGGCACTGCTATCTCACCCTATTGTTAATCTGGCAAAGCCAATATTGGTGCTGAGTGCCAGACCTGATGCTGAGGACTGTGATACATTAACAAATGAAGACGATACAATAACACAGAGAGCAAATGCACATAAATTACCACAGGTCAGTAAAATAAGGCCTGTGGGGGAGACAGGAAGCAGATGCAGCATTCTGGAAATAATCGGAGAGATGGGAACTGGCTAGCAGGATGTCACAGAAAGTTTCAGGTAGGGAGCGGCACCAACATCCCATGAAACTGCACTACACCAATCTGTCTTTGTAGACACTCACTGCAAGAGGAGTTTGGGGAGACACTTTAGGAAGGGAGTTAGACAGGAGACTGGAGAATATGGACATTTTTCAAAACCAAACAAGGGAAATAAAGCATGAAGTTAAGGGGGATGCTCAGTCATGAAATAAGACCTAGAGTTAGGACAGTCCTGCTACAGGTAATTCTACAACCCGCTGGAGAAAAGGTAGACAGGAAAGAAGGCAGGGTTGAGAGTGGGATAAGGGAGGGACAAACAGGTATAGCTCCTGATGAGGGGATGGAAGAAGGCAGGGAAGCAGAATGAGCACAAGCCAAGGGACTAGTTAACAAAGCACAAAGTCAGCCACTTGCCTGCCATGGCAGGGACAGTCATGGGCTTGCAGGGTGGGGAACTTCTCTGCCGAGGGCCATTTGAATATTTATAATGTTCTGTCATGGCCAAACAATACAGGCAGAAGTGCAGGCAGTTAGCAATATGCATGTGTGTCTGTCTTGTCCCAGAACACAGGACTTCTCAGGCCTTACTCACCCCCTCAGGCACTATCTTTCCCACACCTGGCTGAAGGAAACAGTGTGAAAGCCAGGAGAAGCACAGTCCACAGGAAACAGCGTGAGAGCCAGGATAAGCCCAGCCCACAGACTTCTGCAGTGCTGAATACCTGACACTCCATCTTCAATATCTAACACTGTGGTCGCTTGCTATACATGGTTATGGTGCACTTGAATGGGCCCTGTTTACTGAACTTTTTATTTAAATCCATCTGAATTTCAGTTAATTCATGTAGACTCAAAGCTTCTATACTAAACAGAGCAAATATAAAGCACTGGTGCTCAGAGAGCCACAGGCACAGGCTCGTAAACCCAGGAGGATTTAATAGGCAAAGATATCTGACACCCACCATGTATTAGACATTAGTACCTTTGAAGATTCCAAAGTTCAACCAAGCTGGAGAACCAGTTGTGTAGTGGTGAAACATAGGACTTTGGGAGCTAGGTTACATGATTTTAAGACTGTGACTTGAGAAAACAAACAATCCCTCTACAACCTAATCTTTGAACCAATAATAATAGCAGTACCTATTTCACGGGGCTAATTTGAATACTTAGTGACTTATACACAAAGATGATTTATAACAGTGCCTGGCTCATAAGAAAATTTCCTTAAATATTAGTCACTATCACTCCAAATCAATGTTGAAGTAACCAAGACTAAGAGCTCAAAGGGAAATAGTGGAGTATCAAGGAAGAATCTAGAAATTAGAAGTTGGCAAAGTTAGGGATAAGGAGCAAAAGTTTAAGAAGATAATAAATAAAAGGAGTAAAACACACTGAGACATGCAGAGCTCATTCCCTGGAAATTTCCTGTTTTGGAAGTGAGCATAGAAGCATACAGAAAGGCTTCTGTATGTCAGAAGAAACCAGACTTAGGCTGAGGACAACACTGAATCCAACTGGAGATGGTCCTGCCTCTCCTCAAGAAACATAAGCTGATTATAAGTCATGTTTTCTGGGACCAGAGATCAAGCGCGTCTTCATGGGTCACGCTTCACCTGCTAGAGGCCAGGTTAAGATTCTTGGCAGACAGCGCATGGTCCCACAGCCAGGAGCAACCCCCAACACTGAGCACTCCCCTGAAAACCACTGCATGTGGCTTACCCCAAACCCAACAAACCCAAAGCAAAAGTTTTCTGTATTGTTTCCCTAGCCATATAGTTGACAATTTCAAAAACCAGGCAGAAATGACTTCTGATGCATGAAAAAAACATTTTTCTGATGACGACTCTGTAAGCAACAGTCCTCTGGGCACAGATCAGAGTGTTTGCTGTGACCCATGACTGGGCTAGGTTGGCAGTGTGTGCCATGACCCATAACTGTGCTATGCTATGTGTGCTATGACCCATGACTATACCAGGTCAACAGTGTGTGCTGTGACCATGACTGTGTCCACAGTGTGTGCCATGTACCATGACTATGCCCAGTAGTGCGTGCCATGACCCATGACTGTTCCAGGTCAGCAGTGTGTGCTGTGACCATGACTGTGTCCAGCAGTGTGTACTATGACCCATGACTGTGCCCACAGTGTGTGCCGTGACCTATGACTGTGCCCAGCACTATGTACTATGACCCATGAACATACCAGGTCAACAGTGTGTGCTGTGACCTATGACTGTGCCCACAGTGTGTGCCATGACCTATGACTGTGCCCAGCAGTGTGTGCTATGACCCATGAATATACCAGGTCAACAGTGTGTACTGTGACCTATGACTGTGCCCACAGTGTGTGCCGTGACCTATGACTGTGCCCAGCAGTGTGTGTGCTATGACCCATGAATATACCAGGTCAACAGTGTGTGCTGTGACCTATGACTGTGCCCACAGTGTGTGCCGTGACCTATGACTGTGCCCAGCAGTGTGTGCTATGACCCATGACTGTGCCCGTTCAAACTTGGTTTAATTAATGCTGACATTTTTGCAAACCATTTCTCAAGATTCTATTAGCACACTTCTTTTATTTGCATTTTCAGGCACTTTATAGCCTCAGAAAATCCTAATGACACACTAATGGAGTGTATTACCATCAAGTGAGATATATGACTATTCATGTGACTTGGGAGAAGTAGTTTTTGAAATTTGATTTTAGGGACAGGTACCAAAACAAATAGAGAAAAACAAACTTTAAAAATGTAGAAAGATGGGAAATTTGATTACCAACAGCCTTAGGTGGCATTTTTCCCTCTGCTTCTCATAGATTCCACATGAAAACAATTCAATGGGCTCGGTTTAATTCTCAAATTGCATTGTGACAACCAATAAACTGTTTCAATGAATAAAAAGGAAAATGCTCAAAGTGTTTAGATATTCACACATAGTGATATGAGTTATTTAGCAGCTGGAAAGCTTTCAAGAGTGTTTCTGTGCAACAGAAGTAGCTGAAATGAAATGATGTATTCACTGCAAGAAGATCAGGTGATGAAGACCAAAAATAAAACCTACTATGTTTCAGTTTCTAGACTTTTCTACTCATTTTTTATAAACATAAAATTTCTTGACAGTTATTACTCATAAGGAAAAGGAACATTTATAACTTCTCTAAAGCACATTTTATACTTGAAATGATGCTTTCCAAAACTTTCGGGGGCCGGGCGATAGCCCAGCGGGTAGGGCATTTACCTTGCACGCAGCCAGCTCAAGACGGTCCGGGTTCGATCCCGGCATCCCATATGGTCCCCCAAGCACCGCCAGGAGTAATTCCTGAGTGCAGAGCCAGGAGAAACCCCTGAGCATTGCCAGGTGTGACCCAAAAAGCAAAAAAAAAAAAAAAACTTTCGGGAGTGACAAATGTATTTATGTATCAACACAACTTGAATTTCACAGGATAAATACAATTTCCAATAAGACAAAGCTAAAGTTTTGTTTTTGTTTGCTAAATAAGACAAACCTCAGAAGCCAGGTTGAACCATTAAACACCTGAATGAAAACAAAGTCTTCCAAACCTAACACTACTACAAGCCCTGCAGAAACTACCTATTCTCCTTGCTCCCCAGATGTCCTTCTGAAAGTGCACACAGAGATCTTGGAACTGGAACAAAAGCATAACCAGTGTCTGTGGAACTTGCTTTGATTCCTCAGAAGGCAATGTTTGATCCCCACACCCCACAAAGCCCACCCCCACAAGCCCATCAGGAGAAAACCCTAAGCACATTGCCAAGAATCATCTCTGAGCACCACCCGATGTGGCACTAAAAGCAACCACAAAAATAAATGAATTTGGAGCTGGAGAGACAGTATATCAATAGGGTGTTTGCCTTGCACACATTCGACCAGGTTTGATCTCAGTATCCCATTTGGTTCCCTCAGCACCGCCAGGAGTGATTCCTGAGGGTAGTCAAGTGTAAACTCTAGCACCACTAGTTGTGGCCTAAAATAAACCCAAAAAAGGGGTGCGGTGGGGTCAATGCTTTGATGCATTGACTAGACCTGATGAACAGAAAGAGCTAACAAATAACGAATTCCATGAAAGAGCTGCAACTACTTTTGGGAATAGTCAGGAACATGCTGGAAATCTCTCCAAAGAGAAACACTAGTAAAGAGGCATTACACTTGCCACACTTCGCCATTCTAAGGACAGTACATTCACCACATCTGTTCTGACACCAGTATCTATTCTGACTCTCACAAGGCACACTATAAGAGCATTTGTGCTGAGTGTGCCCCAATCAGAGATGGTGATGCCGCGTGCCTCAGCTCTGCTGTGTCTCTGTGTGCTCTGTCTGCAGAAAGGCCAAGCAGGGGCCAGTGAATCCCAGGACAAACTGTAAAGGCTCTGGAGTAAAGTCAAGTCCTCTTCTGCAGAAAACCATCCATTCACCAAAAGTACTCCTCATTTGCAAGTAGAAACTTTCAGTGCCTGATTAAAGGCTATACATGAGCATGTGACCTCAGCTGCCCATAATAACTGTCAACTGACCCACCAAGCAGCAAGGTTAGGCAGAGCTGGCAGAAACTATCCCTTAACCAAAGGCAGTGCATTAAAGAGATCAGGTCAAAGCCAAGGATACAGCTGTAGGGCAGGGGAACTTACGACTTGGGAGCACTGGCCCTGAGTTCACTCCTGGCACCACATGGTCCTGTGACCCCACAAAGGGAACCCATCAGATAGAACAATGGAGCCCATGCCCTCAGACTACATATCATGGGGAATGGCCTCTCCCGCTGGCCCCAAGCATTCAGGAGAGGCTCTCTTCACAAAATGGAGTTCGGGTTCAAACAGGTCTACACAACACAGGAATTACATGAGAAAGCGGTTCAGATACACCAACACCTATTCCGACAGCTCTCACACAGAACGTCATGGAGATTTCCTTAGGACCTGCCAACTCAACAGTGAAGCTGGGTCAGTCAGAGATCTTTGCCTGCTACCTGGCAGCAAGAGAAAACAGACTCAAGCAAGCTTCCCTCTCACATACAGTGTATCTAAAAACCTCGATGAAAGAGACTGCTCTGGTAGGCAGATTGTGCTCAGGCTTTTACTCATTCCCCTTCTCCATAATGAGGAATGGTAAGGATTATGTACCGACACTGAGTCACAAACAAAGGCTGATGGTGACCTCTGAAAAACAATGCTTGGAAGAGTGCAGAGAAGAGTGATATGAGGGTACAAAATATTCTGTGCTCTGGATTGAAAACCAAGGAGTATTCATCACAGGGCAGTCTCTCAGCCATCACGTGGAAAGCACCGTCTGCAGCTGACAGGGAGAGACCCGCCAGCCCACACTTCCTCCACACGCCATGGAGAAGTGACCCTGGGGAAGAGCAGAGACTGCATGTTCTCAAGAAGCTAGCCTGCATCCTGGGCTATTGGGAAGCAGACTGCCTGCATGGCCTGGCCCTAAGAGATGCCAACCCTCAGCCCCAACAGATGCCAACCCTCTGTCCCCATCAGATGCCAACCCTCTTCTCCGAAAGAAGCCAATCCTCTGCTCTCAAGATGGTGCTATTAACCAGCAGTACCCACTAGTCTGTTTTTTTTAAGGAGGCGATCATGACTTTGCCTCACTCTATAGGTCCAATTCATACAGAAATATATGCCATTCACACATCCTCAATGCATTCTCCCTCACCTTTCTTTCTCACCATCTTTTTCTTTTTCTGAAAAAAGATGACTTCTCCCCCTCCAACCTAAGAAGTGTTTAGGAGTACCAATGAACCAGTCCCAATGACTCAATGCCAGACCTAGGGTGCCGGGCTGATCAGGTTCTGAACTGCCAGTTACCCTGGCAGTGCTATGTCATGTCCTGGAGGATAGAAACCTCTGGGCCATGGTTCTAGAGGTAGAGAGAAACTACAGAGTCCCTGTGACAGAGTTTAGGCCACGAGAAACAAGGCATAGGGTACCAAAGACAGGCTAGAGTCCCTGTGACGGGTGTTCAGGGTAGCAGAGACAGGCTACAGGGTAGTTGTGACGACAGACTGCCCAGTACCAGAGACAGGGTATGAGACAGGCTACAAAGTATCGGAGACAAGCTACAGAGTACCTGTGAAAGGGTCCAGGACACCTGAGACAGGCTACAGAGTCACTATGACAGGGTCCAGGGTACCGGAGAGGGTACAGGGTGCCAGAGCAAGCTACAGAGTCCCTGTGACAGGGTCCAGGGTACCAGAGACAGGTTACAGAGTACCTGTGACAGAGTCCCCGTAACAGGGTAAAGAGGACCGGAGGGAGGTTACGGAGTACAAGAGATAAGCTACAGTGTCCCAGCAAAAAGACCAGTGTGGACCTCAAGGGACAACATTACAGGACGCAACATGCAACCAGCATGAGGCTGGGACACAGAACATACGGGAACCAAAAGTACCTTTTTAACTGGAAAATAAATGACTATGATTCCGTAAGCACCTGGAGGGTTTTCTCGAATCCTTTCATATACTACTTAAGAATGCTCCAAAGGGAGAGGGGGCTGGAAGAATAGTTCAGTGGAGGGCACTTTCCCTGCACGTGGCCAGCCCAGGTTCCATCCCCAGCACCCTATATGGTACTCTGACCTCAGTAGGAGTGATCCCTGAGCACAGAGTCAAGCGGAAGCTCAGCACACAGCTGGGTGTGACCCAAAAACATAAAACAAAAAAGCAAGAAGCACTCAGATATAAGTCCACTTTCACAGTAAGGGCAGTATCTTCCAAGGCGAATCTCACCCCACCTTCGACGCACATAGAGGAATAATCCCAAGTGCCCCAGAAGATGGCTCTGCTGTAAGAATGTCAGAGGACTGAGAGAGCTCAGTGTGCTGAAACATGCCTGGGTTGGAGCTCCGAAACCACACTGCGTCTGCCTGCTGAGAAGGCCCCAGAATTAACACTCGGAATGGTTCACTTGTGACACTGAGTGATGCACACTGACAGGAGAGTGGATGAACCATGAAACGTTCACACAGTGCTATACCACAAAGGATCAGCACACAGAAATTTGAAGAAAAAAATTCAGGTAATAGCATGAAGGAATCCCAGAGCACAACTTTAAGTCATAGAAACAAGACACAAAGGAGTATGTATTATAGTATTCCATATTTATACAATGTCTGAATACATTTATACAATGATGCCCTTGGGCTATCTCGCATGAGACAGGACATATTGAGATGTTACTGGTGCCCGCTCAAGCAAATCGATGATCTACAGGAAGACAGTGACAGTGACAGTGTCTGGAAACAGAACAAATTAATTATCTGGGCTAAAAGTCAGAGCAGTGCTTTTCCTCTGGGTAGGAAGACAGAGGGGAGGAGGGTTGAGACAGTTGCATGAAGGTGGGGCCTTAAGTACTGAAAACATTCTGTTTCTTAATGTGGATAGATCATACGTACACAGGCGTGTCTATATGTAGAAATTCACAAGGATTGTACCTTATATCTCAATAGACTTTTTAAAAAGACGTACATGCAGATATCATTTAAAAGTGATCTAAAGTCTCCTGACTCAGTCTTCAATTTCTTTTTTTTTTAATTTTATAGTCTATTTTTATTTTTTAAGTATTTTATTATACCACCGTGAGATATACAAATAAAAAAGATATACAATTAAAAGTTCATATTTGGGTTTTGGTCATACAGTGTTCCAGCACCCGTTCCTCCACCAGTGCCCATCTCCCACCACCAACATCCCCGGTTCCCTCCCCTTCCCCAGCCCACCTCCATGGCAGGTTCCTTATTTCTTTCCCTTTCTCTCTCTTTCTCTTTTCCTTCCCTTGAAAACTAACACCATGTAATTCACATTTTCAGTTGGGAAGTTGCTTAAATACTTTCTCAATAGACAGAGACACTCAACTGTCTAATTGTCTAACGTAGCTGCTTTACCTTCCTTATACTCAGTAATCTTAACAGGGCTGGAAAAATAATTATTGATTGTTTTAAAATGATTTACTTCCTGCTCCAATTTCAAAGCAGCAAAAATGTTCTTAAACACTCAGTAATCAAGAAGCAGGAATACAGCTCAGCAGCAGAACATTTGCCTGGCATGGATGAGACTCTAGACTTAACTTCCAGCACCACCCTCCCAACACACTCTCTCACTCTCTCTCTCTCTCACTCACTCTCTCTCTTTCTCACACACACTCTCTTTCTCTCTTAGGCACCCATGTGCAAGTACACATGCTTTAGTGAGTTTTTATAATATAAATAGTATGTCATATACTACTCCAAATAAAGTTATCCTTGAAGACTAAGAGTCCAATTCCTGGCACCATTTGGTCCCCTGGGGACCACCTGATACAGGCCCAAAACAAAGCAAATAAAATTACAAGCTACTTATCTGAACTATTAATTATTTAAAAGCACATCTCTTTTTATTCAAACTAGAGATACAACAGAAATTTACTATACTAATAATATTAACCATCAAAGAAACATGAGAGAATCTGATTCTAAATACATTTTATTATGTTGACTTTTTTTTTTTCTTTTTGGGTCACACCTGGCGATGCTCGGGGATCACTCCTGGCTCTGCACTCAGGAATCACTCCTGGCGGTGCTCGGGGGGACCATATGGGATGCCGGGGATCGAACCTGGGCCGGCATGGGCTGGCTGCATGCAAGGCAAACGCCCTACCCGCTGGGCTATCACTCTGGCCCCTATGTTGACTTTTGTTACTTCTTATAATCAAGGTAACAATTTTTCATTATGGTAATACCACACCAAATGAGCAAGTCTACCGCTAGCAAAGGTCATCTGGCTTTACAAGGTAAGCAATTTCTAATTGGGGAATGCTGGCAATACCACACCAAATGAGCAAGTCTACCACTAGCAAAGCTCATTCTGCTTTAAGTTTCTGACACACCATCCATTAATTTTAAAAGTCAAACTCCACAACTAATCTCCATAAGGACATGATGCTGTAGAATCTCGCCAGTAGACCAACCCAGGCTGAAAACTCTGGGCTGCTCTAGGAACGGGGTGAGCAGGTTCCCCTTTCTGCCCAAAGGCACAGCAGCCCACACCAACAAGAGAGAAATGGCCAAGGTCTACAAATCAACCTCATCATGCCAGCAAGCACCAAATTATTCCCGCTCCACAACTCCTGGACCGGGCAGGTCACCTCAAATTTCATCACACTGTCAGCTCAGTAGGCTCACAGAAAATCTAATGCTAAGGTTGCAGAGAAAACCACCAAGCTCAATAAACCTAAACCAAAACAGAATCTCAACCAGCAGCAATCAGTCCATTAAGTCTTCAAAGACTTTACCATTGTGAAGCTTTCAGAGTAATTAAAAAAGAGAAATTATAGGGGCCAGAGCGATAGTACAGCGGGTAGGGCATTTGCCTTGCATGCGGCTGACCCAGGTTCGATATCCTCGGCATCCCATATTGTCCCCCCAATGACAGCCAGGAGTAATTCCTGAGCGAAAGAGCCAGGAGGAACCCCTTACGGGTGTGACCCAAAAAGCAAAAAAAAAAAAAAAAAAGAGAGAGAGAGAGAGAGAAATTATGACAAATTTTACTTGTTTGAAAGAAAATCAGCAGGAATCTAGGAAAGCTAGCAATGAACTGGTGCCAGGATTTTTACGTATAAATTTACTGTGACACATATATCAAGATTCTCATTACTATAAGTACATTCTCTTTGGAAGTGAGATCAACTGTCTAAATGAGAGACTTAAAGATTGGGATGGAACTTTTCCCACACAAACGTCACATAAAAAGAGTTTTATAGATTATACAGTTTCTTTTCCTTGGTCTTTTTTTTCTGATTTTTGTTTGTTTGTTCTGGGGTCACACCTGGCAGTGATCAGGAATGAATCACAGTTCTATGCTCAGATTTCCAGGGGAGAGCTCCTGGCAGGGTTTAAGGGACCATACAGGAATCTGGGATCAAACCCAAGTCAGTTGCTCGTAAGGCAAGGATCCTACCTGCCATACACAGTTTATTTTCTATCAATTTAACATGTCTGAAAAAATAAGGCTTTTCTTCCAAATCATTATTCTAAGAAGATGCCTAAAAGCTTTACAGTCTTCAATTTTTTTCTTTAAATTATTTTGCACTAATCACATCAAATAAGTTTATACCACAAATACCAAGTTATAATTTAAATACCTAAGAGTAAGAATAATTAGCTTGATTTCATTTTTTTTTGGGGTCACACACAGCAATGCTCATGGGTTACTCCTGGCTCAGCACTCAGGAATTACTCCTGGCGGTGCTCAGGGACCATATGGGATGCTAGGAATAGAATCTGGGTCGGCCACGTGCAAAAGCAAACACCCTACCTGCTGGACTATCACTCTGGCCCCAAGATAATTGGCTTCACTTCTTAAGGTGAACATTATAAACGCAATATGCAACATTTATATATTATATACAACTCTAACTTAATAAATATACCTTGATAGCCACAGACCCTGTGGTAATGAAATAAACATGAGGGCTATGTACTGGTATAAAATAAAATTTAACATCGGCCCCGTTGGCGACCAGCCATACCATGCAGTCTCAAACACAGCTGGGGAACCTGGAACTCTGCTTTCCCTAGGCTCAGCTGACCATGGGGCTCCCAGGAGGACAGATGGGTTTTGGGAGTGGGCCCATCACCTCTGGGGGTTCCGGAAGCAGCCGGATGAGACTTCGCCAACCACACTAGCCACCACCTTTGCTGTTCGGATGCTGGGATACTACCTCATGACCAGATTAACAGAGCAAAACCAGTTTGAGCCCAGGTCATGCGGCCGCAAGCGCGAAACAGTTATATAGTTTTGTCAAAGTAGTGAAAACAGTTATGTCCTTTAATGCACTGCATTCTACGATGTGTAAGAAAGTTTGACGGGAGGGAGAGATAGAGAGGAGAGAAAAGACATACTGAACCCGCCAAGTAGTTGAAGTGTGGGAGGCGGGGAGGGGAGGTGGGGACATTGGTGATGGGAGATGGGTTCAGGTGGAGGGATGGGTGTTGGAACACTGTAGAACCAAAACTCTACATGAGCATCTTGCAATTGTATGTCTAAAAGTGGTGTAATAAAATTTGGGAAAAAAAAATATTTAACATCACTTCACTTGATCACTTGAATCCCGTTATTCATCAATTTGCTCGAGCGGGCACCAGAAATATCTCCATTGGACCCTATCACATGCCAATGTAGCCCAATAGTATCTGGTTGATTCAGGAATATGAAGAGCCTCAAACCGTTCCTTCAGGGTCTTGACAAGGAAGTCTGACCATCTTATAGGTGGGTGGCCACGTGATCTTTTGACATCCAGTGGGATCCAGTCGATAACAGCTCTAGTCCAGTGGTCATCTCCAAATTGCATTACATGTCCAGCCCATTTGATTTTTGATGCCTTGGCAAATGAGACAGCGTTTCTGGAATAGCGACGGAGGTCGGAACTCCGGATTCTTTCTCTCACTTGAGTGAGGCATGATATTCCAAGCATAGCTCTTTCGATTCCTCTCTGGGAGAACCGAAGAGCATTCTCATCCTGCTTTCGTAGGGCCCAGGTCTCTGAGGCGTATGTTAATGCAGGGAGAACGGTGGAGTCAAAGAGATGTGCCCAGAGCCGGAGGTTCTTTGTCCTTTTAGCTATTTCTTTGATGCCTTTGAAGGCATTCCATGCTGCTCTCTTCCTCCTGCGCAGCTCAGGTTTTAGGTCTTTCGTCATGTTGACTTCTTGGCCTAGGTACACATAACTGCTGCATTCAGAGATGTTTGTTCCATTGAGAGTGAAAGGGGCCTCTGGAACTAGCTTATTTTCATGAACATAGTTTTCTTTAGATTCAGCTGTAGACCTATCTTTCCACATTCTCAGTCGAAGTCAGCCAGCACTTGTGCCGCTTGGCTAATGTTTGGTGTTATTAGAACGATGTTATCAGCGAAGCAGAGGTGGTGTAGTTGCCGACCATCTCTCGTCACTCCCATTCCTTCCCATTCTAATTGTCGCATGATGTTCTCGAGGGTGGTGCTGAAGAGTTTTGGTGAAATGGTATCACCCTGTCGAACCCCAGGGAAACAAAATAAACAGTGTCTATTTATGAACGGCAAGGAACCTTGTCTATCTTTATTACTGCATCTGCCAGTAACAGTTCCTGGAAAAATGGAGGCACCAAATAAATGCTTATTAGATATGAAGTATATAGATTTATGAATTCTATTATCTTACTTTGAATCTAATATTGTTATTTTACTCACTGTACATAGAAAAACTCACACAAGAAAAGAACTCTAACTTAGTATCAACTACCACCATAGTAAAGACTGAGGTGTTCAGTAATTGTTTCAGACTTAGGGAAGTTGTTACAGAGTTTCCTATACCTGGCTCTTACTACTGCTAACATCATACATGAATACATTTGTTGTAACTAAAAAACCAACCTGCACATCACTATGAACACATTTTTAACTTAGAGTTCACAACTTTTTCCCTAATATCTAAAACCTTATCCAGATCACCACATTATATTCCTTTTTGTTTTATTTCTTTTGTGTTGGAGCCATACCCAGTGGTGTTCATAACTTAATCTTGGCTCTGGGCTCAGGGGTCACTCCTGGTGCTCGGACACCATATGGGATGCAGGGCATGAAACACAGATCGTAAGCAAGCAAGGCAAGTGTCTTATCAGCTGTACTATCTCCCCACCAGATTACATTCTTAACCTCCTTTGGCCTGAAGCAATTTCAGTTTGAAGAACAGAAGTGCAAAATATCCATCAATCTGGGTCTGTCTTACATTTTTCCTAGAAGACCTTGAAAACATCCAATGACAAAATATTCGTAGAGATTTCTGATAGGACACAAAGTACCTGTCAAAGTTTTGCATTTATCGCATTTATTCTACCAAAAATAGCACTGTTCTAGAAATAAATAGTAAATTAAAAATTTGAAACCAGACAATGAACCTAAACAGAAAATTAAACTTTTAACAGCTTGGCAGAGGAAAAAGGTTCAAGAATCCTTGGCTAAAGTAAGCCTGAGAAAGACAAAAAGCAAAAAAAGTGTTGCTTAAGGAAAACTGAGAGGGAAATAATTTAACATCCATTACTTTCCAATCACCACAATTAATTTCGACCAGAAGTGCCAGAACCAAACCGCATTGGACCACTGACCGCACCCCCTACTCTTTAAAACTTCATTCAATACAGTGAAAAAATGTTTATAGGTGTCTTTAATCTTTTTAGCTTTAAAGGACTATTATCAGAAGTTTACATTCCTGCTTCTTCAAATATTATCTTAAAAAACAATGAAAGGTCTGTAATGAGCTGTTGGAAATAATTCTCACTTGATAAATCAGTGGCATATAGGATAAATGGTTGGTTTAAACTGTAAGGGCGGCCAGGGAGATTGTGCAGTGGGTAAAAGGTTTCCCCTCCACATGACTGACCAGGTTCAATACTGGAGCCACGGACTGTTCCCCAAGCAATAGTGACCCCTGAGTATAGAGCCAGAGGCAAGTCCTGAGTATGGCCAGATGTGGCCCCCAAACTAAAAGAACAACGCCCGAAAGTCCTGCATCTTCGCAAGAACAAGAGAACAAGACAAATGACCGAGGTGTGGGGCCCATCGGACACCCACGGAGTAGTATGCAGGGCACAGGGTAGTATTCAGGGTCTGAATACCACCCCTCGACCCCAACTCCTAGCCCCTCTGCATGGCAAGATCTGAGCCAAGATGGCAGGGTCAAAGAGACACTCAGGAGCAGTACTCAGGGGATGCTCCCCCGCCCCAGTCCCCCCAACTCTCTCTGCCTCTCTGCGCTGCCAGGTCTGAGCCAGCTCCACTATGTCCATGCCATGGCTCAGCATCCCTCGGTGCACATGCTTCTTGGGGCCCTCCATGGTGACCATTTTCTAATACAAGAAAGGTTACCAGGAATTGTCCTTCCTGTCATTCATCAGTCGAGTGCCCACCTGTCTAGTTTCCAGAACAAAAATTCACCGAGGTTGCCAAGTCAGACTGGTTCACACAATCTGCCCAACAGCCCCCAAGGACTTTGTTCTAGCAAAGAAGATGAGCAACAATCAAGTGATGAACACCTATAAACAGCAGCGATTCTTGGGAAGCAGAACAGCCCCTTTGGGTGTTTGGGGGACCTGACTAGGATGTACTGAGCAGAGAGAGAGAGAGGTACATTCTGAAGCATTGACGTGCTGGGCACACATAAGACCACACCTGCATTACCTGTATTTCATTTGTTTCTTTCGTTCTTGACTTTTAGGTTTTAATGTTTGAAACTTTATTTGAACACTGTGATTTACAGTTGTTTCAGGCATTCAGTTGGTGGGATTCCAACATCAATCCCACAACCAGTGTGTCCTGCCCTCACCAGAACCCAGTCTACCCCCTAAGCAAGCACAAAAATAATTTACTCATATTGCTTGTTACAACATATCTCACAATGGTGCTGCAGAAATCACTGAGGGTTTACTGCATTGTCTGCTGCTAGCAGAGCCTCTGTGTCAATAGTTTGTGCTCACTGCACTTGAGCTATCTGCTGTTAGTTGAGCCATCAGTGTCAATAGTTTGTGCGCCAAGCTTAGTTAACTATGCAACTATTTGCTCTGCTCCTATGGGGCTAGTTTAAAATTCTTTGTATTGGTGCCACACCTGACAGTAGTCAGGACTATTCTAGGCTCCATGCTCAAGAGTGACACCAACCAGTGCTCAGGAGACCATCAGTGGTGTGGGGATTTGAAACAGCCACACTCAAGACAAGTGCTTCTCCTAACACATGAACCCGCCAGTCTCCGCTCAGCTGCTTAAGAAGAGAGAGGACTGTGTGGCCAAGGTGGTGCACAAGGAGCTTGTGGTAGGGGAGCAGGGCAGGTCAGGAAGTGTTGGAGACCACGTCACATCTCAGACATCTTGAAAAGATTGGTCAGCTGGGGAAAGGGGTTCGTTTCATTCG
>JAJIBD010021766.1:0-17065 GCA_021461705.1 Cryptotis parvus
CAATGACCATCTGATGGGAGTTAATATTCATGATATATCAGGCACTGGCAAGATACAAAGACAATCCACAGAGTGGGAAAGGATATTCACCCAATACCCATCTGACAAGGGGTTAATATCCAGGATATATCGGGCACTGGTAGCACTCCACAAGAAAAAAAGCCAAGCCCCATCAAAAAATGGGGGAGAAGAAATGAACAGAAGCTTCCAAAAAGAAGAAATTCGGAATGGCCAAAAGGCATATGAAAAGTGTTCTTCATCTTTAATCATCAGGGAGATGCAAATCAAAACAACAATGAGGTACCATCTCACACCACAGAGACTGGCACATCCAAAACAGCAAGAACAACCAGTGCTGGCGTGGATGTGGGGGAAAAGGGACTCTGATCCACTGTTGGTGGGAGTGCCGACTGGTCCAGCCCTTTTGGAAAACAATATGGGCATTCCTCCGAAAACTAGATATTGAGCTCCCATTTAGATCCAGCAATAGCACTCCTGGGAATATACCCTAGAGACCGAAAAACACATAGCAGAAACACTATCTGCCCTTCTTATTCATCTCTGCGCTATTCACTATAGCTAGAATCTGGAAACAACCTAAATGCCCGAGAACAGAGGACAGGCTAAAGAAACTCTGGTTAATCTACACTATGGAATACTATGCGGCTGTCAGAAAGGATGAAATTATGAAATTTACCTGCAAATGGATGGACATGTAGACTATCATGCTGAGTGAAATTATTCAGAAGGAAAAGGACAGATATAGAATGACTGCATTCATTAATACGACATAAATAGATACCAGTGTTTTACTAAATGTGGGAAATGGTAATGGCAGATTAATACTCACCATTGAATATACACAAAGAGACTTAAGTGATAAACTCTAAATACCTGCAGGGCTAGCTGCAATGTGTAAAATAAGAGGCAAAGAGATGCAGAGACAGAGAGAGTAGACAGAGAGAAGAGAGGAAACTGGGGTACCTGCTATTAAGGCAGCATGGGGGTGGGGCAGGAGGGGTGGGGGTACATTGGTGGTGGAAATGGGGCACTGGTGGAGGGGATGGGTGCTGGTATAATGTATTACCAAGAACCAATTATGATAACCTTTTGTAATTGTATGTTTCACTGTGGTATAATAAAAAATTAAAAAAAAAAACTTTGCAAGAAGGAGAGAGCCAACTTCATCAAAACATGGGGAGAATAAATGAACAGAAACTTCCCAAAGAAGAAATTCACATGGCCAAAAGGCATATGAAAAAGTGCTCATCATCACTAATAATCAGAGAGATGCAAATTAAAGCATCAATAAGATATCATCTTACACAAGACTGGCACATTTGCTAAAGGACAAGAACAACCAGTACTGGTGTGGGATGCAGGGAAAAAGGGACTCTCATTCATTGTTGGTGGGAATGTTGACTGCCAGCCCTTTAGGAAAAAAAATATGAACATTCCACATTCCTCCAAAATCTTGATATTGAGCTCCCATTTGACTCAGTCATACCACTCCTGGGAATATAACCTGGAGACCCAAAAACACACAGCAGAAACACTATCTGCACATCTATATTCATCACAGCTCTACTTACGATAGCCAGAATCTGGAAACAACCTAAATGCCTGAGAGTGGTAGAATGGTTAAAGAAACTGTGATACATCTACACAATGGAAAACTATGCAGCTGTCAGAAAGGACAAATTCATGAAATTTATCTGCAAGTGGATGGACATGGAGATTATCATGCTGAGTGAAATTAGTCAGAAGGAAAAGGGTAGAAATAGAATGACTGCATTCATTAACAGGATATAAATATATACCAGTTTTCTACTAATTGTAGGAAATGATAATGCCAGACTAGAACCCAGCATTGAATATTCACAAAGAGATTTACATGATAAACCCTAAATATCTGTAGGGCAAGTCACAATGTGGAGAGAGAGAGAGAGAGAGAGAGAGAGAGAGAGAGAGAGAGAGAGAGAGAGAGAGAGAAAGAGAAAAGTGCTTGCTGAAGAGGCAGGCTGGGGAAGGGGAAGGGAGTTTGGGACATTGGCTGTAGTATAGGGCACTGGTGGAGTGACAGGTGCTGGAACACTGTATGACTGAAACCCAATTTTGAACACCTTTGTAATTGTATATCTCACGATAGTATAATAAAAAATTAAGCGGAGATCACAAGCTGGTCCAATCCCATGGACTACAGAAACCAAGTAAGTGATCTATCTGTAAAGGTTCTCCACAATGAATGTCCACAGAGATATTTTCAACCCCTCTCTTCACTGTTCTGGGTCGACCCTGCTCAGTGGGTGTTGAGCCTCATTCATCAGAGCCTGCAACTGGCTGGTAATGCACCATAAGCTTTGGTTTGTGTAATATAATAATTTCCCTATTGGGAGACTCTAGTTTCTTTTTTCCATTCATCCTGAATTACAGTAAGCCTGTAAAGTGTCCTCTAATACTTTGCTGAAGCCTTCCGAGTAGGAGACATATTTATTATCCTTGTCTCCCTTGTAAAACCAGGTACAGTGTCTCACTTCTGATGCCAGCTCGGCCCAGTATATGGCGTATCACATCCTTGTAGCTATGTTATCTTCCTGTAGTTAACAATTGTATTATAAATTATCTTTATTCTTAATTGCTCCCTTCCAATACCATTCGATTCCCTCCCTTTCCCTCCCCTTCCCTTCCCTCCCTTTCCCTCCCCTTCCCTCCCTCTCCTTTCCTCTCCTTCCCTTCCCTCCCCTTCCCTCCTCTCCCATACCCTCTCCTTCCTTTCCATCCCCTCACTTTCCTTCCCTTCTTTTCCTTTTTTTCACCTCCCTTTTCTTTTTGTTTCAGTTTTTGAGGTCACATTTAGCTTGCTAGGGTTAACCCCTGTTTCTGTACTCAGGAATCACTCCTGGGGGGTGCTCACATGACCCTAAATAGTGCCTGATGGAACCCGGGTTGTCCAAATGCAAGGTGAGAGTCTTAGGCCCAACCACTACATTTTTATTCTACAAATTTTTAGAAAAGTTTTATTGTAGTGGTTTACAAAATGTTATTGGTACTATTTCATTCATAAAACATTTCACCACCACACCCTCATTTGCTTTCTCAGGTCTCTTTCTAGATCTCTAACTATAAATATAGGAAAATCTACCTCACTTCTCTCTGGTATTTTATTATCTGTATTTCTTATCTATTTTTCCTGTTAACTTAAAAATGCCCAATTGTCTTCAAACTCTCTGATTCTGTCTTCTAATGTGTTGACTTTATGTATTAGCTTAGCAAAATTATTTGTGTCTTTTATCATGCTTTCCATTTCTACCATTTTTTCTGTAGCATGATAACTTTCATCATTCTGTTACCATCATTCACTTGTTCAGGCACTTTCTTCCTTATCCATTGCATTTTTAATATATTCCTAGACAATTTTATTAAGGTTGTGCACTCTTCAAGCCTTACTAAGTCTGGTGGTAAGAACCTGATAGGTCAGTGCTCAGGTCTAGGGTGCAAACTTGTATATTCATTGCTTCAAAGATTATCAGGATCAGCGCCTTTATTTATTGTGCGGGCTATGCTATGCAATGGATATACCAAATTTCACATATGCTAGGAGTATTCTATCTCTCACCTCTCACCCTATAGGACTATTATTTGTTTGGGGGCCACACCCGGCAATGCTCAGGAGTGACTTAAGTCTCTATGCTTAGGAATTACTCCTGGTGTTTCTCTGTGCCATAATATAGGTCGCTGATATCAAGCTCATGTCAGCCCGTCCTGGTCCCTACAGGACTATTTTTGAAGTGCCTTGTTCATATTTACAGTGTCTATATAATCTGCCTCTGATCTTCCTATTCTGTGATGCTTAATCATAACCAATAGAACAATTTTTATGTATTTTTTGTATATCATTATTTTAAAATAAATGCTTGACCTTGTAAATGAAAATAGTAAGGCCCAAGTTAAATAATATTAATGCCAGAAAAAGAAAATTAGTTTTTCTGTCAGGCTTTCACATGTTGGATTGACAATATAAAAAGTAATTTAGTTGGTTTTGGTTTTTGTTGTTTTAGTTAACTTCAGTGTATCAAGTGATCAAGTGATCAGTGTATCACATTCCTCAGATTCTTCTAGTATTGGATGCTATTTTGTGCCCAGTGTGCAGTGAGAGTCTGATGCATGAAATGATTTTTTCAGCATTCTTGCTCTAATGCCAGATTTAAGTAAACACAGTAATCTATGCATTAGAGGGTTTCCACGCTCTTTTGTTACTTGGTGCAATTTGTGATGTGTTTTCTTGTTTCTACAGCTCTAGTTTTACACTCAGGCACAATTTATGCAGGTGAAGCAGAAGTAGCAGCGGCGGGTCTCTGTGTTTGATCACAATTCCCAGGTTCTTCAATATTTTCAAGAATGAAAACATTGAATAATAAAGATGCTCAGACTCAGAGTTGGAAAGTAGAAAAGTTTATTGGAAAGTAGAAGAGAAAGGAAAGGAACACCCCATGTGGGGAGGAACTTAGTATAGGACTAAGTTAAAAGTAACTTTGGTGTTAGCCTTTTTAAAAACACTTTGCACTGTTATCAACCAAGTGACACAGAGAATGCAGGGACTCTTTAGGGTCTGGCTGGTTTGAGCCTTTCCGGCCATCTGCTTCAGGTATTGTTCATTATCTTCCTAGTTCCGGGACAGAATTGTATGGTCCTGGAGAACACCTGGGATGTTAAAGCTAGGGCCTTAGGATGAGGTGGGGTAGGTCAATGGGGAGAAATGGAACTGCTGGCAAGGGGAAACTGGGCTTCTCTCTGGTTGGCACTGGGAAACTGAGGCTTCCTCTTTCACAGTTATTATACCTGAGTTCTAAATGTAAAATACAAAAAATTTCAGTATGTTTTCTTTTTTTTTTAGGATTATTTTATTTTATTTAATTATTCATAAACAAACACAAAGAGTATTCTTTTTTTTAAGTATTTTATTATACCACCGTGAGATATACAAATAAAAGATATACAATTAAAAAGTTCATGTTTGGGTTTTGGCCATACAGTGTTTCAGCACCCGTCCCTCCACCAGTGCCCATCTCCCACCACCAACATCCCGGTTCCCTCCCCCTTCCCCAGCCCTGCTCCATGGCAGGTTCTTTTATTTCTTTCCCCTTTCTCTCTCTTTCTCTTTTCCTTCCCTTCCAGACTATGGATTACAGAACATACATTAAAAGGTTGTCATGTGTATCCTTTTACCTCTATTTAATGCTCAGTTCTAGGTTGGCATTAGTACCCTCGACTATTATTAGCACCCTGTTCCATTTTCTGTCTTACCTAACCTCTGACTCCCACATGTTTGTGATAATTTCCACCTTTGACAAGACCTCCTGATATATGTTTCACTTGACCTTGGATATTGGTATCATAATATGTACATATATATTTATGCCATGCAAATAAATGCAGTCATTCTGTATCTGTCTCTCTCTCCTTCTGGCTAATTTACGCTCAACATAATCTTCTCCATGTCCATCCATTTATAGGCAAATTTTATAACTTCATTTTTCCTAACAGCTGCATAGTATTCCATTGTGTAGATGTACCAAAGCTTCTTTATCCAGTCATCGATTTTCGGGCACTCTGGTTGCTTCCAGATTCTGGCTATTGTGAATAATGCTGCTATGAACATAAAAGTAGGGATGGTGTTTCCGCTGCGTATTTTTGGTTTCCCAGAGTAGATTCCCAGGAGTGGTATGGCTGGGTCAAATGGGAGTTCAATTTCTAGTCTTTGGAGGAAATTCCATATTGTTTTCCAGAAAGGCTGTACCAGCCCGGCATTCCCACCAACAATGGATGAGTGTCCCCCCTTTTCCCCACATTCACGCCAGCACTTGTTGTTCTTGCTCTTTTGAATATGTGCCAGTCTCTGTGGTGTAAGGTTGCCCCCTCTCACCTCTTTTATTCAATATAGTACTGGAAGTACTTGCCATAGCAATCAGAGAAGAAAAGGACATCAAGGGCATCCAGATAGGCAAGGAAGAAGTCAAGCTATCATTATTTGCAGATGACATGATATTATACCTAGAGAACCCTAAACTCTCTACCAAAAACTCCTAGAAACAATAGACACATATAGTAGAGTGGCAGGATACAAAATCAACACCCAAAAGTCAGTGGCTTTCCTATATACAAATAACAAAAGAGAAGAAAGGGATATTAAGGAAACTATTCCATTCACAATTGTGCCACAGAAAATCAAATACCTAGGAATCAACTTACCCAAGTATGTAAAGGACCTGTACAAAGAAAACTACAAGACACTGCTCCAAGAGATAAAAGAGGACACAAGGAAATGGAAACACATTCCCTGTTCATGGATGGGGAGAATCAACATTGTCAAAATGGTAATACTCCCTAGAGCACTGTACAGATTCAATGCAGTCCCTATAAGGATACTGATGACATTCTTCAAAGAAATTGACCAAGCCGCTCCTGAAATTTGTATGGAAAAATAAACCCCCCAAGGATAGCTAAAGCAATCCTCGGGAAAAAAGAAGATGGGAGGCATCACCTTTCCCAACTTCAAACTGTACTACAAGGCAGTAGTAATTAAAACAGCATGGTATTGGAATAAAAACAGACCTGTGGACCTATGGAATAGAATTGGGTATCCTGACACCCAACCTCAAACACATGATCATTTAATCTTTGATAAAGGTGCAATGAGTCTAAAATGGAGTAAGGAAAGCCTCTTCAACAAGTGGTGTTGGGAAAACTGGGCAGCAACATGTAAAAAAGGAATTTGGACCTGTGTCTAACACCATGCACAAAAATCAGATCAAAATGGATTAAAGATCTCAATATCAGACTTGAATCCATAAAGTAATTGAAGAAAATATAGGAAAAACCCTCCACGACATTGAAGCTAAAGGCATCTTCAAAGGTGAAGCATCACTAACAAAGCAACTAGAAGAAAAGATAAACATATGGGACTACATGAAACTAAAAAGCTTCTGCACCTCAAAAGAAACAGTGACTAAGATACAAAAGCAGTCCACAGAATGGGAAAGAATATTCACCCAATACCCATCTGATAAGGGGTTAATATCCAGGATATATCAGGCACTGGTAGAACTTTACAAGAAGAAAACAAACAACCCCATCAAAAAAATGGGGAGAAGAAATGAACAGAAACTTCAGCAAGGAAGAAATTCGAATGGCCAAAAAACATATGAAAAAATGCTCATCATCACTAATCATCAGAGAGATGTTTTCTTTCTGAGTAAGATAGCGCCTGCCTCTTAGTCTTTGTAGGATTTAAATCTCAAGCAAGATTTTCATTGCATTCTCCAATTGGTATTCAAGTTTTCCTTCATGAGAGATTTGGGTCACAAGTAGATTCTTTGCTTCTTTTGACATGCAGAAGTCTTGTCAGAGAATCAGCAAGGGACTCTGGACAGGGCTAGGTATTTCGCCCATAACTAAAAGAGAACTGTTTTGCTTATTAGCAGGGCAGGATATAATATTCTCCCCTTCCTCCAGAGGCAGCTGACTTTTCCTGGGCTGCGGTGAGTGACAGGGCTACTTTCCCCTTCTCTACATTTTAAAGCAGAGTCAAGTTGTGTAGGTTTAATGAAGTTTTTCATTTCTTTTTGGAATGGTCTTTTTTTAAGAGATTTTTTATTATACCATCGTGAGATACACAATTACAAAGATGTTCATGTTCAGGTTTCAGTCATACAGTGTTCCAGCACCCATCTCTCCACCAGTGCCCCTTTCCCACTACCAATGTCCCCTGATTCCCTACCCCTCCCCCAGCCTCCCCCTAGGGCATGCACCTTACCTCTTCTCTCTCTCTCTCTCTCTCTCTCTCTCTCCCTTCTCTTACACATTGTGACTTGCTATACATACATTTAGAGGTTATCATGCATATCCCTTTGCCTACATTCAATGCTCAGTTCTATGGTATTACCATTTCCAACAATTATTGGTACACTGTTCCTTTCTCTGTGTTACCTAACCTGTGACTCCCACACACTTGCAGTAGATTCCACCCATTGACAAGACCTCCTGATCCATGGTTTGCCTAGTCTTGGATATTGGTATACTATTTTTTATATACCACAGTTATTCTGTATTTGTCCTTTTCCCTCTAGCTTATTTCACTCAGCATTATCCTCTCCATGTCCATCCATTTATAGGCAAATGTCATGGCTTCGTTTTTCCTAACAGTTGCATGGTATTCCATTAGTATAGTTGCACTTTCAAGTCCAAAAATTGATGCTTATGCTTGAGCCACATTCAGGTTCTATCTACTTATCCTGGTTCCTCAATTTTAACTGAATAGCTTAGGATAAGGGAGGGTATTACTAGTTAGAATTCAAAGGGTTAGGCCATTTCGGTTTTCAAGTAAGATCTTGAAGTTATGCATCTGAAACATAAGACAATATCAGGTAGGAAGAAGACTTAAGTTGTGTCATTTGAATAAATAAAAGAGTCTCATATGAGACCTAATGTAGTCTTTCAGTTGCTTTTTCAAAATAGTTTCTTATTTTTCTTTCTCAAGAACCTTGAGATTATCAAATATCTGCCTGGGAAGCTTCTGGAAACCTGATTGACCTCTCCTTTTTTATTAAATATATAATTATTGAGGGGGCTTTATGTAACAGAAAGCACTTACTCTAAAATTATGTTTTTATCCTTCCAAGCAGTGCTCAGGAGACCCAGGGGCTACTCCCATTAACGCAGGGGTTCTCCAGGCACAAGCAGTGCTCAGTGAAACAAAAGGGGCCGGGATTGAACCTGATTGGCTACATGCAACATGAACCTTACGCTGGACCGTCTCTCAGGCGTTCATATTAATTTCAGAGTATTTCATTGGCATTTAGTGCCTTCACAATAAGAAATAACCGATCCCTTCTGGCTCATTTCAAAGCAAATCTATCACTGCAGTGTGAAACTCTTTACTCACTAAGCAGTTGCTCCCCTTTTTCTTTTCTTTTTTTTTGTTTTAGGATTTATTTCTATCAAGATGCAGAGATGTCTAGTTTTTATTTATTTTTTAAATTTTTTTTATTATACCACAGTGAAACATACAATTACAAAGGTGTTCATAATTGGTTCTTGGTAATACAGTATTCCAGCACCCATCCCTCCACCAGTGCCCCATTTCCACCACCAATGTACCCCTCCCCCTCCAGCCCCCCCCAGGCCGCCTTAATAGCAGGTACCCCAGTTTCCTCTCTTTCTCTCTCAATCTCTCTCCCTGTCTCTGCATCTCTCTCCCTCTTATTTTACACACTGTGGCTAGCCCTGAAGATATTTAGAGTTTATCACTTAAGTCTCTTTGTGTATGTTCAGTGGTGAGTTTTAATCTGCCATTACCATTTCCCATATTTGGTAAAACACTGGTATCTATTTATATCCTATTAATGAATGCAGTCATTCTATATCTGTCCTTTTCCTTCTGACTAATTTCACTCAGCATGATAGACTCCATGTCCATCCATTTGCAGGTAAATTTCATAATTTTATCTTTTCTGACAGCCGCATAGTATTCCATAGTGTAGATGAACCACAGTTTCTTTAGCCAGTCCTCTGTTCTCGGGCATTTAGGTTGTTTCCAGATTATAGCTATAGTGAATAGCGCAGAGATGAATAAAGAAGTACAGATAGTGTTTCTGCTATGTGTTTTTCGGTCTCTAGGGTATATTCCCAGGAGCGCTATTGCTGGATCAAATGGGAGCTCAATATCTAGCTTTCGGAGGAATGCCCATATTGTTTTCCAAAAGGGCTGGACCAGTCGGCACTCCCACCAGCAGTGGATGAGAGTCCCTTTTTCCCCACATCCACGCCAGCACCGGTTGTTCTTGCTGTTTTGGATGTGTGCCAGTCTCTGTGGGGTGCGATGGTACCTCATTGTTGTTTTGATTTGCATCTCCCTGATGATTAAAAGAGCACTTTTTCATATGCCTTTTGGCCAATCGAATTTCTTCTTTTTGGAAGCTTCTGTTCATTTCTTCTCCCCCATTTTTTGATGGGGTTGGCTGTTTTCTTCTTGTGGAGTGCTACCAGTGCCTGATATATCCTGGATATTAACCCCTTGTCAGATGGGTATTGGGTGAATATCCTTTCCCACTCTGTGGATTGTCTTTGTATCTTGGTCACAGTTTCTATTGAGGTGCAGAAGATTTTCAATTTTATATAATCCCATTTGTTTATCATTGCTTCCATTTGCTTGGTCAGTGGTGTATCGTCTTTAAAGATACTTTTTGTTTCGATGTCGTAAAGCCGTTTCTCCTATGTTTTCTTCGATGTACCTTATAGATTCACGTCTGATGTCGAGATCTAGAATCCATTTTGATCTGACTTTTGTGCATGGCATTAGAAGGAGGTCTAAGTTCATTTTTTACACGTAGCTGCCCAGTTTTCCCAGCACCATTTGTTGAAGAGGCTTTCTTTGCTCCACTTAATATTTTTTGCTCCTTTATCGAAGATTAAGTGGTTGTATATTTGTGAGTGCGTTTCAGGATACTCAGTTCTATGCCATAGGTCTACGGGTCTGTCTCTATACCAATACCACACTGTCTTAATTACAACTGCTCTGTAGTAGAGCTTGAGGTTGGGGAAAGTGATACCTCCCATCTTCTTTTTCCCAAGGATTGCTTTAGCTATTCGTGGGGTTTTTATTATTCCATACAAATTTCAGGAGTGTTTGTTCAATTTCTTTGAAGAACATCATGGGTATCTTTATAGGGACCACATTGAATCTGTATAAAGCTCTTGGGAGTATTACCATTTTGATAATGTTAATCCTTCCGGATCCATGAGCAGGGAATGTGTCTCCATTTCCTCAGGTCTACTTTTTATTTCCTGAAGGAACATTTTGTAGTTTTCTTTATAGAGATCCTTTACATTCTTTGTCAAACTGATTCCTAGGTATTTGATTTTCTGTGGTGCAATTGTGAGATGGGATAGTTTCTTTAATGTCCCTTTCTTCTCTTTCGCTGTTTGCATATAGGAAGGCCATTGACTTTTGGGTATTGATTTTGTACCCTGCTACTCTACTATAAGAATGTATTATTTCTAGGAGCCTCTTGGTAGAGAGTTTTGGGTTTTCCAGGTACAATATCATGTCATCTGCAAATAGTGATAACTTGGCTTCTTCCCTTTCTATCTGGATGCCCTTAATGTCTTTTTTTCTCCCTGATTGCTGTGGCAAGTACTTCCAGTACTATATTGAATAGAAGTGGTGAGAGCGGGCAGCCTTGTCTTGTCCCTGATCTTAAGGGGAAGGCTTTCCAGTTTTTCCCCATTGAGAATGATGCTCGCTGTGGGCTTGTAGTAGATGGCCTGGATTATCTTGAGGAAGGTTCCTCCAATCCCCATTTTATGGAGAGCTTTTATCATGAACGGGTGTTGAATCTTGTAAATGCCTTCTCTGCATCTATTGATATGATCATATGGTTTTTATTTTTCTTTTTTGTTGATATGATGTATTATGTTGATTGACTTGCGGATGTTGAACCATCCTTGCATTCCTGGGATGAATCCCACTTGGTCATGGTGTACAATCTTTTTGATGACTCTTTGGATTCTATTTGATAGTATTTTGTTTAAGATCTTAGTATCTGTATTCATCAGGGAGATTGGTCTGTAGTTTTCCTTTTTTTGTGACATCTTTGTCTGCTTTGGGTATCAGGGTGATATGTACCTCGTAAAAGCAATTTGGGAGTGTTTCTGTTTCTTCAATTTGCCGGAAGAGCTTCTAAAGAATTGGGAGTAGCTCCTCTTGAAAGGTTTTGTAGAATTCACTGGTGAATCCATCTGGACCTGGGCTTTTGTGTTTGGGGAGACTTTTGATTACCGATTATATCTCCTCGATAGAGATAGGTTTGTTGAGGTATTCCAAATCTTCTTGTTGCAGACTTGGGAGGCTATAGCTATTCAGGGAATTTGTCCATTTCTACTAGGTTCTCTTGTTTCGTGGCATCCAGGCTCTCATAGTAATCTGTGATGATCTTTTGAATTTCTGTGTTTTCAGTTGTGATGTCCCGTTTTCATTTATGATTCTATTTATTTGGGTTCTCTCTTTTTCTTTTCTTACAAGTCTTGCAAAGTGGTTTGTCAATCTTGTTTATTTTTTCAAAGAACCAGCTTTTGGTTTCGTTTCATCTTCTGGATTTTTTTTTTACTTTCTTTTTATTTTTTTTTAACATTTTATTATACCACCGTGAGATATACAATTACAATGCTGTTCACACTTGGGGGGTTTTCGGTCACACAGTGTTCCAGCACCCGCCCTCCACCAGTGCCCCCCCAGCCACCACCCATGTCCCCAATTCACTCCCCCCTCCCACATCCTGCCTAAATGGCAGGTTCTTTAATCTCCCTCTCCTCTCCCTCTCTCTCTCCTCCTTCTCCCACACATTGTCACTTCTAAGTGCACTACGTACACTTAGAAGCCATCATTCCATTTTTTGTCTGTATTTAATGCTCAGGTCTATGTTAGCATCAGAACTTTAGACATTTATTCACACATGTTCCCTTCTCTATCTAAACCAACCTCTGACTCCCCACGCTTGTGGTAATTTCCACTTTTCGGTAAGATCACCTAGTATATTTATGTCATGCAAATAAATGCAGTCATTCTATGTCTCTCTCTTTCCTTCTGACTAATTTCACTCAACATGATTCTTTCCATATCCATCCATTTATAGCAAAATTTCATAACTTCATTTTTTTCTGACAGCTGCATAGTATTCCATTGTGTAGATGTACCACAGTTTCTTTATCCAGTCATCATTTCTCGGGCATACTGGTTGTTTTCCAGGTTCTGGCTATTGTGAATAGTGCTGCTATGAAAATAAAAGTGCGGATTTGTGTTTCCGCTGTGTGTTTTGTGCTTCCAGGGTATATTCCCAAGAGCGGTATGGCTGGGTCAAAGGGGAGCTCAATTTCTAGTCTTTGGAGGAATGTCCATATTGTTTTCCAGAAAGGTTGTACAAGTCGACATTCCCACCAACAGTGTATGAGAGTCCCCTTTTCCCCACATCCACGCCAGCACTTGTTGCTTTTACCCTTTTGGAAAGGATATGGGCCATTCTCTGTGGTGGGTGGTGATATCTCATTGTTGTTTTGATTTGCATCTCTCTGATGATTAGTGATGATGAGCATTTTTCTCATATGCCTTTTGGCCATTCGATTTCTACCTTGTCAAAGTTTCTGTTCATCTCCTCTCCCCATTTTCTAATGGGGTTGGCTATTTTTTCTTATGTATTTGTACCAGTGCCTGATATATCCTGGATATTAACCCCTTATCAGATGGGTATTGGGTGAATATTCTTTCCCCATTCTGTCGACTGTCTTTCTATCTTGGTCACTGTTTCTTTCGGGGTGCAGAAGCTCTTCAGTTTCATGCAGTCCCATATATTTATATTTTCTTCTAATTGCTTTGTTAATGGTGTTTCACCTTTGAAGATGTCTTTAGCATGATGTCGTGGAGGGTTTTTTCCAATATTTTCTTCAAGCACTTTATGGATTCAGGTCTGACATTGAGATCTTTAATCCATTTTGATCTGATTTTTTGTGCAAGGTGTTAGACACAGGTCCAAATTCATTTTTTTGCATTTAGCTGTCCAGTTTTCCCAGCACCACTTGTTGAAGAGGCTTTCCCTTACTCCAGTTTGGACTATTTGCACCTTTATCAAAGATTAACTGATCCATATCTTTGAGGGTGGGTGTCAGGATACTCAACTCTATTCCATAGGTCCACCAGTCTGTTTTTATTCCAGTACCACGCTGTTTTTAATTACTGCTGCTTTGTAGTACAGTTTGAGGGTTGGGAAAGGTGATGCCTCCCATCTTCTTCTTCCCAAGGATTGCTTTAGCTATCCGTGGGGGTTTATTATTCCATACGAATTTCAGAAGTGTTTGGTCAATTTCTTTAAAGAATGTCATGGGAATCCTTATAGGAACCGCATTGAATCTGTACAAAGCTCTAGGCAGTATTACCATCTTGACAATGTTAATTCTCCCCATCCATGAGCAGGGAATGTGTTTCCATTTCCTCGTGTCCTCTTTTATTTCTTGAAGCAGTGTCTTGTAGTTCTCTTTGTATAGGTCCTTTACACAATTGGTTAAGCTGATTCCTAGGTATTTGATTTTCTGTGGCACAATTGTGACGGAATCGATTTCTTAATATCCCTTTCTTCTCTTTTCGTTATTTGTGTATAGGAAAGCCACCGACTTTTGGGCATTGATTTTGTACCCTGCCACTCTACTATATCTATCTATTGTTTCTAAGAGTTTTTGGGTCGAGAGTTTAGGGTTCTTTTAGGTATAATATCATGTCATCTGCAAATAATGATAGCTTGATTTCTTCCTTGCCTATCTGGGTGCCCTTAATGTCCTTTTCTTCTCTGATTGCTATGGCGGTACCTCCAGTACTATATTGAATAAAAGAGGTGAGAGAGGGCAACCTTGTCGTGTTTTGATCTTAAGGGGAAGGCTTTCAATTTTTCCCCCATTGAGAATGATACTCGCTGTGGGCTTTTGGTAGATGGCTTTGACTATCTTGAGGAAGCTTCCTTCAATACCCATTTTATGGAGGGTTTTAATCATGAATCGGTGCTGGATTTTTGTCAAATGCTTTTTCTGCATCTATCGATAGGTCCATATGGTTTTTTTTTTTCTCTTATTGATGTGATGTATTATGTTGATTGATTTGCGAATGTTGAACCATCCTTGCCATTCCCGGGATGACTGGATTGTTTTTTGACATTCCATCTCAGTGATTTCTGCTCTAAGTTTTATTATTTCTTTCTTTCTGCTTGGGTTGGGCCCCTTTTGTTGATCACTCTCTAAGATCTTAAGTTGGGAATTCAGACTGTTTATGATGGCCTTTTCTTTCTTTTCTGATGAATGCCTGAATAGTTATGGACTTGCCTCTTAACACTGCTTTTGCTGTATCCACAAATTCTGGTAATTCGTGTCTTCAATCTCATTTGTTTCAAGGAATCTTTGGATTTCCTCTTTGATTTCTTTTATGACTTGCTGGTTGTTCAGCAGTGAGCTGTTTAGTTTCCTGGTACTTGATATTGGTCTCCGTTTTTGTGTACAATTAACTTCTATTTTTCAGTGCATCATGGTCTGAAAAAATAGTTGGCACAATTTCTATCTTCTTGATTTTATGGAGGTATGATTTATGGCTCAGCATGTGATCTATTTTCGAGTATGTTCCATGTGCACTGGAGAAGAAAGTGTATTCGGCTTTTTGGGGGATGAAATGCCCTGTATATGTCTACCAGCCCTCTTTCCTCCATCTCTTCTTTTAGGGCCAGTATTTCCTTGGTAAGTTTCAATCTTGTTGATCTATCCAGGGTTGAAAAGCAGTGTTGAAGTCTCCAACTACAATTGTGATGCTGTCAATGTCTTCTTTGAAGTCTATTAGTAGTTGTTTTTAGGTATTTTGCTGGCCCTCGTTGGGTGCATATGTGTTTAATAGCATGATTTCTTCCTGATATATAGCCATCCCTTGACTGTTAAGTGACCTTCACTGTCCTTCTGACCTTCTTCAGCCTGAAGTCTATGTTGTCAGATACCAGTATGGCTACCCCAGCCTTTTGGATGGGTTGTTTGAGTGAAGGATTATTTTCCAGCTTTTTATTTTGAGCCTGTCTTTGCTCCGATTGTTCAGGTGTGTTTCTTGAAGGCAGCAGAATGTCGGATTCAATTTTTTGATCCATTTTGCCACTCTGTGTCTCTTAACTGGTGCATTTAGACCGTTGACATTGAGAGAGTTTATTGTCATCGATTTTTGTGCCATCTTTCTGTATAGGTTGGTTGTTCTTTTTTGGTTATGTCTACGTCTTATAGTAGATCATTCAGTCCTTCTTTTTAGGTTGGTTTTGATTTTACAAAGTTCCTAAGCTGTTGTTTATCCAAGAAGTTGTATATCTGTCCTTCAAATCTGAGTGAGAGTTTAGCTGAATAAAGTATTCTTGCTGAGGCATTCATTTCATTAAGTTTTTTTACTATATCCACCACTGCCTTCGGGCTTGGAGGGTGTCTTCTGAGAAGTCTGCTGAAAGTCGATTGGATGCTCCTTTGTATACAATTTCCTTCTTTGATCTTGCTGCCTGAAGAATTATGTCTCTGTCTATGGCATCTATTACTTTGACTAGGATGTGTCTTGGTGTCTTTCTATCGGGTCTCTCTCTTGCTGGTGCGCGTCGAGGCTTCTTGGATCTGGATGCCTTCATCGGGTTCTTGGATCTGGATTCCCTTCCTTTAACTCGGGAACTTTTCAGCCCAGGATGTTTTTTGACTGTTTTAATTTCCTTGGGGTTACTTTCCTGTCGCTCTGGGACTCCAATGATTCTTATGCTGTTCTGCCTGGCTTCATCCATTGTTCTCTGTTCCATTGCTGATCCATTTTCTGATCTTTTTCCATCTTATGTAGTTCTCTGAGTGCTTTCTGCAGCTCATCTTTAGTCTCACTGATTCTCTCTTCCGCTGCTGTCATCCTACTGTTGAGAGGCCCGATTGTGTTTTTCATTTCATCTACTGAGTTTTTAACCGAAAATATTTCTATTTGCATGGTTTCTCATTTCTGCTCTCATTTCCTCCCGTAGTTTATTGACTGCTCTTTCAACTGCTTCCTTTATGTTCTCCTGTATTTTATTGGACATCTGCTCAATTTTTTCGTTTTGCTCCTTAAAATCCTACCAATTTCTTCTCTAATTTCATTGTCAGAGATCATGCACATCTGTATTCTTTTTGAGTCTTCACGGTCGATTCCTTCATCTGTTCTTCGAGCTGGGGATCTGCGTTGTTTTCCCATGGTGTTGCAGCGTTCGGGGATAGATTCCTCTAGTGTACTGTTTCTTTTCGTGAGGGTATTACCTTCCCTTGGTGTTGAATTTCCTAGTTTTTGTAGTAATTAGCGGCTGTGTGAGCCCGCACATGACCAGCCGCTTCCCAGGACCGCTACCTGAGATGCAGACAGGCCCGTGTGAGAGTTCAAAATGATGGTTTACTTCGGTTCGCTCGGACTTCTGGGGGTTGTAGTTCCACCTTCTGAGATGCAGACAGG
>JAJIBD010021767.1:0-96695 GCA_021461705.1 Cryptotis parvus
AAGTCTTGCAAGTGGTTTGTCAATCTTGTTTATTTTTCAAAGAACCAGCTTTTTTGGTTTCGTTGATCTTCTGGATTGTTTTTTGACATTCCATCTCATTGATTTCTGCTCTAAGTTTTATTATTTCTTTCTTTCTGCTTGGGTTGGGTTCCTTTTTGTTGATCACTCTCTAAGATCTTAAGTTGTGAAGTCAGACTGTTTATGATGGCCTTTTCTTCTTTTCTGATAAATGCTTGAAGAGCTATGAACTTGCCTCTTAACACTGCTTTTGCTGTATCCCACAAGTTCTGGTAATTCGTGTCTTCAGTCTCATTTGTTTCCAGGAATCTTTGGATTTCCTCTTTGATTTCTTTTATGACTTGCTGGTTGTTCAGCAGTGAGCTGTTTAGTTTCCAGGTACTTGGTATTGGTCTCCGTTTTTTGTGTACAATTAACTTCTATTTTCAGTGCCTCATGGTCTGAAAAAGTAGTTAGCACAATTTCTATCTTCTTGATTTTATGGAGGTATGATTTATGGCTCAGCATGTGATCTATTTTGGAGTATGTTCCGTGGGCACTGGAGAAGAAAGTGTATTCAGCTTTTTTGGGGGTGAAATGCCCTGTATATGTCTACCAGCCCTCTTTCTTCCATCTCTCTTCTTTTAGGGCCAGTATTTCCTTGGTAAGTTTCAATCTTGTTGATCTATCCAGGGTTGATAGAGCAGTGTTGAAGTCTCCAACTACAATTGTGTTGCTGTCAATGTCTTCTTTGAAGTCTATTAGTAGTTGTTTTAGGTATTTTGCTGGCCCCTCGTTGGGTGCATATATGTTTAATAGCGTGATTTCTTCCTGATATATGCATCCCTTGACTATTAAGAAGTGACCTTCACTGTCCCTTCTGACCTTCTTCAGCCTGAAGTCTATGTTGTCAGATACCAGTATGGCTACCCCAGCCTTTTGGATGGGTTGTTTGAATGAAGGATTGTTTTCCAGCCTTTTATTTTGAGCCTGTCTTTGCTCCGATTGTTCAGGTGTGTTTCTTGCAGGCAGCAGAATGCCGGATTCAATTTTTTGATCCATTGTGCCACTCTGTGTCTCTTAACTGGTGCATTTAGACCATTGACATTGAGAGAGATTATTGTCATGGGATTTTTGTGCCATCTTTCTGAATAGGTTGGTTTGTTCTTTTGGGTTATGTCTCGTCTTATAGTAGATCTTTCAGTCCTTCTTTTTAAGGTTGGTTTTGATTTTACAAAGTTCCTAAGCTGTTGTTTATCCAAGAAGTTGTATATCTGTCCTTCAAATCTGAGCGAGAGTTTAGCCGGATAAAGAATTCTTGCTGAGGCATTCATTTCATTAAGTTTTTTTCACTATATCCCACCACTGCCTTCGGGCTTGGAGGGTGTCTTCTGAGAAGTCTGCTGAAAGTCGAATGGATGCTCCTTTGTATACAATTTCCTTCTTTGATCTTGCTGCCTGAAGAATTATGTCTCTGTCTATGGCATCCATTACTTTGACTAGGATGTGTCTTGGGGTCTTTCTATTGGGGTCTCTTCTTGCTGGTGCGCGTCGGGCTTCTTGGATCTGGATGCCTTCGTCCTTTAACTCGGGGAACTTTTCAGCCAGGATGTTTTTAACTGTTTTAATTTCCTTGGGGTTACTTTCTTGTCCCTCTGGGACTCCTATGATTCTTATGTTGTTCCGCCTGGCTTCATCCCATTGTTCTCTGTTTCGTTGCTGATCCATTATCCGGTCTTTTTTCCATCTTATGTAGATCTCTGAGTGCTTTCTGCAGCTCATCTTCAGTCTCACTGATTCTCTCTTCCGCTGCTGTCATCCTACTATTCAGAGCCCCGATTGTGTTTTTCATTTCGTCTACTGAGTTTTTAAGCGATGATATTTCTATTTGCATGGTTCTCATTTCTGCTCTCATTTCCTCCCGTAGTTTATTGACAGCCCTTTCAACTGCTTCGTTTATGTTCTCCTGTATTTTATTGGACATCTGCTCAATTTTTTCGTTGAGCTCCTTAAACATCCTACCAATTTCTTCTCTGGTTTCACTGTCAGAGAGATCATGCACATCTGTATTCTTTTTTTGAGTCTTCAGGGTCGATTCCTTCATCTGTTCTTGAGCTGGGGATCTGCGTTGTTTCCCCCATGGTGTTGTGGTGTTCAGGGGATAGATTCCTCTGGTGTACTGTTTCTTTTTTTCTTGAGGGTATTACCTTCCCTTGGTGTTGGAAATTCCTAGTTTTTTCTATTAATAAGCGGCCGCGTTAGCGTACCGCCCAACCAGCCCACACCCCAGGGAGGTAGGGTACCTGAGATGCAGACAGGCCGGTGTGAGGAGTTCAAAATGACCGTTTACTTCCGGTTCCGCTCGGACTTCTGGGGGTTGTAGTTCCACCTTCTGCCGAGACCGGGGGGCTCTACCACGGCCCCAGGCGCCCGCCCGGCCAGCCACACACCCCAGGGAGGTAGGGTACCTGAGATGCAGACAGGCCGGTGTGAGAGTTCAAAATGACCGTTTACTTCCGGTTCCGCTCGGACTTCTGGGGGTTGTAGTTCCACCTTCTGCCGAGACCGGGGGCTCTACCACGGCCCCAGGCGCCCCCCCGGCCAGCCACACACCCCAGGGAGGTAGGGTACCTGAGATGCAGACAGGCGGTGTGAGAGTTCAAAATGACCGTTTACTTCCGGTTCCGCTCGGACTTCTGGGGGTTGTAGTTCCACCTTCTGCCGAGACCCGGGGCTCTACCACGGCCCCAGGCGCCCGCCCGGCCAGCCACACACCCCAGGGAGGTAGGGTACCTGAGATGCAGACAGGCGGTGTGAGAGTTCAAAATGACCGTTTACTTCCGGTTCCGCTCGGACTTCTGGGGGTTGTAGTTCCACCTTCTGCCGAGACCCGGGGCTCTACCACGGCCCCAGGCGCCCGCGCCCGGCCAGCCACACACCCCAGGGAGGTAGGGTACCTGAGATGCAGACAGGCCGGTGTGAGAGTTCAAAATGACCGTTTACTTCCGGTTCCTTTCGGACTTCTGGGGGTTGTAGTTCCACCTTCTGCCGAGACCCGGGGCTCTACCACGGCCCCAGGCGCCCGCCCGGCCAGCCACACACCCCAGGGAGGTAGGGTACCTGAGATGCAGACAGGCGGTGTGAGAGTTCAAAATGACCGTTTACTTCCGGTTCCGCTCGGACTTCTGGGGGTTGTAGTTCCACCTTCTGCCGAGACCGGGGGCTCTACCACGGCCCCAGGCGCCCGCCCGGCCAGCCACACACCCCAGGGAGGTAGGGTACCTGAGATGCAGACAGGCCGGTGTGAGAGTTCAAAATGACCGTTTACTTCCGGTTCCTTGCTCGGACTTCTGGGGGTTGTAGTTCCACCTTCTGCCGAGACCGGGGGCTCTACCACGGCCCCAGGCGCCCGCCCGGCCAGCCACACACCCCAGGGAGGTAGGGTACCTGAGATGCAGACAGGCGGTGTGAGAGTTCAAAATGACCGTTTACTTCCGGTTCCGCTCTCGGACTTCTGGGGGTTGTAGTTCCACCTTCTGCCGAGACCGGGGGCTCTACCACGGCCCCAGGCGCCCGCCCGGCCAGCCACACACCCCAGGGGAGGTAGGGTACCTGGGATGCAGACAGGCCGGTGTGAGAGTTCAAAATGACCGTTTACTTCCGGTTCCGCTCGGACTTCTGGGGGTTGTAGTTCCACCTTCTGCCGAGACCGGGGGCTCTACCACGGCCCCAGGCGCCCGCCCGGCCAGCCACACACCCCAGGGAGGTAGGGTACCTGAGATGCAGACAGGCCGGTGTGAGAGTTCAAAATGACCGTTTACTTCCGGTTCCGCTCGGACTTCTGGGGGTTGTAGTTCCACCTTCTGCCGAGACCTGGGGCTCTACCACGGCCCCAGGCGCCCGCCCGGCCAGCCACACACCCCAGGGAGGTAGGGTACCTGAGATGCAGACAGGCCGGTGTGAGAGTTCAAAATGACCGTTTACTTCGGTTCCGCTCGGACTTCTGGGGGTTGTAGTTCCACCTTCTGCCGAGACCTGGGGCTCTACCACGGCCCCAGGCCCGCCCGGCCAGCCACACACCCCAGGGAGGTAGGGTACCTGAGATGCAGACAGGCCGGTGTGAGAGTTCAAAATGACCGTTTACTTCCGGTTCCGCTCGGACTTCTGGGGGTTGTAGTTCCACCTTCTGCCGGGACCCGGGGCTCTACCACGGCCCCAGGCGCCCGCCCGGCCAGCCACACACCCCAGGGAGGTAGGGTACCTGAGATGCAGACAGGCCGGTGTGAGAGTTCAAAATGACCGTTTACTTCCGGTTCCTCTCGGACTTCTGGGGGTTGTAGTTCCACCTTCTGCCGAGACCGGGGGCTCTACCACGGCCCCAGGCGCCCGCCCGGCCAGCCACACACCCCAGGGGGTAGGGTACCTGAGATGCAGACAGGCCGGTGTGAGAGTTCAAAATGACCGTTTACTTCCGGTTCCGCTCGGACTTCTGGGGGTTGTAGTTCCACCTTCTGCCGAGACCGGGGGCTCTACCACGGCCCCAGGCGCCCGCCCGGCCAGCCACACACCCCAGGGAGGTAGGGTACCTGAGATGCAGACAGGCCGGTGTGAGAGTTCAAAATGACCGTTTACTTCCGGTTCCGCTCGGACTTCTGGGGGTTGTAGTTCCACCTTCTGCCGAGACCCGGGGCTCTACCACGGCCCCAGGCGCCCGCCCGGCCAGCCACACACCCCAGGGAGGTAGGGTACCTGAGATGCAGACAGGCCGGTGTGAGAGTTCAAAATGACCGTTTACTTCCGGTTCCGCTCGGACTTCTGGGGGTTGTAGTTCCACCTTCTGCCGAGACCGGGGCTCTACCACGGCCCCAGGCGCCCGCCCGGCCAGCCACACACCCCAGGGAGGTAGGGTACCTGAGATGCAGACAGGCCGGTGTGAGAGTTCAAAATGACCGTTTACTTCCGGTTCGCTTTCGGACTTCTGGGGGTTGTAGTTCCACCTTCTGCCGAGACCCGGGGCTCTACCACGGCCCCAGGCGCCCGCCCGGCCAGCCACACACCCCAGGGAGGTAGGGTACCTGAGATGCAGACAGGCCGGTGTGAGAGTTCAAAATGACCGTTTACTTCCGGTTCCGCTCGGACTTCTGGGGGTTGTAGTTCCACCTTCTGCCGAGACCGGGGGCTCTACACCACGGCCCCAGGCGCCCGCCCGGCCAGCCACACACCCCAGGGAGGTAGGGTACCTGAGATGCAGACAGGCCGGTGTGAGAGTTCAAAATGACCGTTTACTTCCGGTTCCGCTCGGACTTCTGGGGGTTGTAGTTCCACCTTCTGCCGAGACCTGGGGCTCTACCACGGCCCCAGGCGCCCGCCCGGCCAGCCACACACCCCAGGGAGGTAGGGTACCTGAGATGCAGACAGGCCGGTGTGAGAGTTCAAAATGACCGTTTACTTCCGGTTCCTCTCGGACTTCTGGGGGTTGTAGTTCCACCTTCTGCCGAGACCGGGGCTCTACCACGGCCCCAGGCGCCCGCCCGGCCAGCCACACACCCCAGGGAGGTAGGGTACCTGAGATGCAGACAGGCCGGTGTGAGAGTTCAAAATGACCGTTTACTTCCGGTTCCGCTCGGACTTCTGGGGGTTGTAGTTCCACCTTCTGCCGAGACCTGGGGCTCTACCACGGCCCCAGGCGCCCGCCCGGCCAGCCACACACCCCAGGGAGGTAGGGTACCTGAGATGCAGACAGGCGGTGTGAGAGTTCAAAATGACCGTTTACTTCCGGTTCCGCTCGGACTTCTGGGGGTTGTAGTTCCACCTTCTGCCGAGACCTGGGGCTCTACCACGGCCCCAGGCGCCCGCCCGGCCAGCCACACACCCCAGGGAGGTAGGGTACCTGAGATGCAGACAGGCCGGTGTGAGAGTTCAAAATGACCGTTTACTTCCGGTTCCGCTCGGACTTCTGGGGGTTGTAGTTCCACCTTCTGCGGAGACCTGGGGCTCTACCACGGCCCCAGGCGCCCGCCCGGCCAGCCACACACCCCAGGGAGGTAGGGTACCTGAGATGCAGACAGGCGGTGTGAGGAGTTCAAAATGACCGTTTACTTTCGGTTCCGCTCGGACTTCTGGGGGTTGTAGTTCCACCTTCTGCCGAGACCTGGGGGCTCTACCACGGCCCCAGGCGCCCGCCCGGCCAGCCACACACCCCAGGGAGGTAGGGTACCTGAGATGCAGACAGGCGGTGTGAGAGTTCAAAATGACCGTTTACTTCGGTTCCGCTCGGACTTCTGGGGGTTGTAGTTCCACCTTCTGCCGAGACCGGGGGCTCTACCCACGGCCCCAGGCGCCCGCCCGGCCAGCCACACACCCCAGGGAGGTAGGGTACCTGAGATGCAGACAGGCCGGTGTGAGAGTTCAAAATGACCGTTTACTTCCGGTTCCGCTCGGACTTCTGGGGGTTGTAGTTCCACCTTCTGCCGAGACCCGGGGCTCTACCACCCGGCCCCAGGCGCCCGCCCGGCCAGCCACACACCCCAGGGAGGTAGGGTACCTGAGATGCAGACAGGCGGTGTGAGAGTTCAAAATGACCGTTTACTTCCGGTTCCGCTCGGACTTCTGGGGGTTGTAGTTCCACCTTCTGCCGAGACCTGGGGCTCTACCACGGCCCCAGGCGCCCGCCCGGCCAGCCCACACCCCAGGGAGGTAGGGTACCTGAGATGCAGACAGGCGGTGTGAGAGTTCAAAATGACCGTTTACTTCCGGTTCCGCTCGGACTTCTGGGGGTTGTAGTTCCACCTTCTGCCGAGACCCGGGGGCTCTACCACGGCCCCAGGCGCCCGCCCGGCCAGCCACACACCCCAGGGAGGTAGGGTACCTGAGATGCAGACAGGCCGGTGTGAGAGTTCAAAATGACCGTTTACTTCCGGTTCCTTTCGGACTTCTGGGGGTTGTAGTTCCACCTTCTGCCGAGACCTGGGGCTCTACCACGGCCCCAGGCGCCCGCCCGGCCAGCCACACACCCCAGGGAGGTAGGGTACCTGAGATGCAGACAGGCCGGTGTGAGAGTTCAAAATGACCGTTTACTTCCGGTTCCTCTCGGACTTCTGGGGGTTGTAGTTCCACCTTCTGCCGAGACCTGGGGCTCTACCACGGCCCCAGGCGCCCGCCCGGCCAGCCACACACCCCAGGGAGGTAGGGTACCTGAGATGCAGACAGGCCGGTGTGAGAGTTCAAAATGACCGTTTACTTCCGGTTCCGCTCGGACTTCTGGGGGTTGTAGTTCCACCTTCTGCCGAGACCTGGGGCTCTACCACGGCCCCAGGCGCCCGCCCGGCCAGCCACACACCCCAGGGAGGTAGGGTACCTGAGATGCAGACAGGCGGTGTGAGAGTTCAAAATGACCGTTTACTTCCGGTTCCGCTCGGACTTCTGGGGGTTGTAGTTCCACCTTCTGCCGAGACCAGGGGCTCTACCACGGCCCCAGGCGCCCGCCCGGCCAGCCACACACCCCAGGGAGGTAGGGTACCTGAGATGCAGACAGGCCGGTGTGAGAGTTCAAAATGACCGTTTACTTCCGGTTCCGCTCGGACTTCTGGGGGTTGTAGTTCCACCTTCTGCCGAGACCTGGGGCTCTACCACGGCCCCAGGCGACCGCCCGGCCAGCCACACACCCCAGGGAGGTAGGGTACCTGAGATGCAGACAGGCCGGTGTGAGAGTTCAAAATGACCGTTTACTTCCGGTTCCTCTCGGACTTCTGGGGGTTGTAGTTCCACCTTCTGCCGAGACCTGGGGCTCTACCACGGCCCCCAGGCGCCCGCCCGGCCAGCCCACACCCCAGGGAGGTAGGGTACCTGAGATGCAGACAGGCCGGTGTGAGAGTTCAAAATGACCGTTTACTTCCGGTTCCTTTCGGACTTCTGGGGGTTGTAGTTCCACCTTCTGCCGAGACCTGGGGCTCTACCACGGCCCCAGGCGCCCGCCCGGCCAGCCACACACCCCAGGGAGGTAGGGTACCTGAGATGCAGACAGGCCGGTGTGAGAGTTCAAAATGACCGTTTACTTCCGGTTCCGCTCGGACTTCTGGGGGTTGTAGTTCCACCTTCTGCCGAGACCCGGGGCTCTACCACGGCCCCAGGCGCCCGCCCGGCCAGCCACACACCCCAGGGAGGTAGGGTACCTGAGATGCAGACAGGCCGGTGTGAGAGTTCAAAATGACCGTTTACTTCCGGTTCCGCTCGGACTTCTGGGGGTTGTAGTTCCACCTTCTGCCGAGCCCCGGGGGCTCTACCACGGCCCCAGGCACCCGCCCGGCCAGCCACACCCCAGGGAGGTAGGGTACCTGAGATGCAGACAGGCGGTGTCGAGTAGTTCTTTTTAAAAACTTCTTTTAATTTAATCACCATGAGATATACAATTACAAAGCTGTTCATGATTGAATTTCAGTCATATAGTGTTCCAACACCCAGCCTTTCACCAATGTCACCACTTTCCCACTCCTTCCGGTCCCCATGCAACCCCCACAGCCTGCCTATATTGGCAGACATTTCTCTGTCTGTCTGTTGGTCTGTCTGTCTGTCTGTCTGTCTGTCTGTCTGTCTGTCTGTCTGTCTCTCTCTCTCTGTCAGCTTTCTTTGAGGCTGTGATTTGCAATACAGTTACTGAAAAGGTGTCATGCACATTACTTTACTTCCTTTCAGCACTCCAGTTGTGTCCAGAGTAATCATTTCCAACTGTCATTATCATAGTAGCATATGTGTCTGTCCTAATTGTACTCCCCCTCTCCCTTTGCGGTAAGCTCCCTACCATGGACAATCATCCTGGCCCTTTTCTAATGATTTTTGACTTCCTTGAGCCTTGGTTGCAGCATCTGGAAATAGAAATACTATAGTCCAAAGAGAATGAGACAAGGGGAGAGAGCACCAACTGTGGAGACTCTCAGCACCTCCACTGTGCTCCTTCTGCTCCTCACCTCCACAGCCCCATGAGAAGGGGTGTTACATGCTGTGCCCTGAAGAACATTTGAGAACACCTAGAGGGTATTAGCGCTAACCCAGGTCCTATCAAACTACACTCCTTTTTTCAGATGATGTCGTCTGACTTTGGGGGTGGGGGGAAGAGGGACAGGACTTATGATTATTTTATATCAATGGGTCCACATATTGTGTTTCCAGGGCTCCTTCTGCATCTACAAAAGCCCTGAGGATTCTGGCACTGAGGACAGTGGGCAGCTGAGAATCCAGCAAGGGTCCCCCACCCCCCCGTCAAAGTTCTGATCAGAGTCTACATTGTGGCTGTGGAGTTATGTTCGTTTACTACTCCAGGGGTGTCCCAGTCATCTCAGCTGCTGCAACAGGACACCAGAGGCACTAACCTGTGGGGACATAAACCACAGACTCTTTCTCTGGTGCTGGTGCCTAGAAATCCACAGTGGAGGTGTTGTAGGGGTTGGTTTCTGCTAAGGCTTCGCTTCTACAGGAAGCGCCACTTGCTCAACCTTCAGATGGCCTTTCCTCTGTGGAAATGTGGAGGGGGATAACAAAAAAAGTGGGAAGAGAGAAATCTGGCAGCTCTTCGTCTATTTTTAAGGACGCTGGTCCTATCACATGTGAGTTCCAGTCAGAAGCCTCACTTTATCTTCGTTGCCCTTCTAAAGATATGCTGTCCAAATATAGTAACATTAAGGGTAGGGATGCAATAAATGAGTTTTGAGATGACAAAGTTCAGTTCATGATAGAGGGCATAAGGCTTGGTCAGTAACACAGACATTTACAGGCTTTTCACTCCAGAAAAATATTTCCCAGACATAGAGAACTGCTCTGGGAACTTTATTTTCTCCGCATTTACTCACCAGCTGCTCAGGATAGTAAATAGGGACAGAAGCAAGAAGCTCACAGGCAAAACTGTTATAAGGAAGAAGCAGAATAGAGCAGGGTAGATGCCTGCGAAATCCTCTCCCTACCACATGCACTATCATGAAATTATATTTCTAATGTATTTTCAAGAACAGTATTATCACTGCCCTAGACTTTTCTACTTTCTACTTATAAAATCACTTGTCACTTGTCTTCCTGTTGTTCATCAATTTGCCCGAGCGGGCGCCAGTAACATCTCCATTCATTGAAAATGAGGTCCATTATTGTTACTGTTGTTGGCATGTTGAATACACCACAAGTAGCTTGCCAGGCTATGCCATGGCTCTGGGTTCATCCCAGGGGTCCCAGTCTTTTTCTCTGTCAGACAATCAACTACCCAGGGCCCACAGGGCAGAGCCCTGGGAGTGGACAAATCTGTCTCCTGTCTGCCACCTGCTGACACAGCCGGGCACCACAGCCACAGCAGCAACCCCTTGAGGGGCAGACTAATAAAATCACTAAACTTTAATAGTATGAACTTTTAGGCTTGATCACTGGGACATTCAAGGCCAAATAGGATACTAAACAAAGTAACTAGCAAGGTTGAACCTTGATGGTTCATAAATGTGTTTCTCCTGATCCTGGACTTGATTCTTATGATCATGTCAGATTCCAGCACTGTTACTATGCATTAACTCCTGTGATGAAATTGACTTTTTTTTTGAGAAATATAAAGGAAGTCTTAAAGAAAGATAATTGAGTATTTTAGAATGCTGAGGGAGTTCTAAGTTTCCCTTTTTCCCTTTCCCTTCAGCAGTAGCAGCAGAACCATTAGTCAATCATTATTAGGAAGTGTTGTAATGAAAATATGAATCTCTGTCCTCAGGTGACCCAGTATAGTAGGAAAGAGGAGAGAGCCCTATAAGGAAATTAAGATAAAGCACTTTTATTGAATGCCTAAGAGATAGCTGAGACTAGCCTTTTCAAAATTTTGCTCTCATGTCTTGAGATTTATATGAGTTAGGATATTTGGAGAATTCATATATACTGGATGTTTAATTTGCCTTACTTTGGATACATGTCTTAATTTCAAATAAATTTGAAAAATTGTGGGAACAATAATTTATTCCCCTCCTTTAACCCCTGAAATTTTCCTTGAAAGTCCATCAAAAGATTTGGGAATGCCCAAAGCAAGGATACTTGTTTAACTGTCGAATCTAACTACATTTTCTAAACATATTTTTCCCTCTGCTAGAGAAAGCTCTGGAGACTGGCTTCTATAGAATCAAAGTCTATCAAAACTAAAGTAGAGAATTAAGAAATAGTAGGAGAAAAAATATGGACTATAGAAAAAGAGTATTATTTAATTAAAGAACATTATTCAATTAAATAAGTATTTCATTATTAAAATTTAATAACTGCTAGTTATTTTAAATAATAAAGTATTTATTCAGAAGTACCACGAACTGGAGAGATCATACAGCAAGTAAAGTGCTTGCCTTGCATGTAGTCAACCTAGATTCAATCCCTAGTATCCTATATGGTCCCCCAAGCCTGCCAGAATGACTCCTGAGCACAGAGTCAGGAATAACCCCTGACCACTGGTATCCGAGAGAGAGGGGGGAGTGGGGGAGACGAGAGAGAGAGACTTACAGCACATCTTTCTGTGTCCAGTACTCTCTAAACAAAGACAAAAGTATAGATCAGATTCCTGCTGAGAACAGCCTGCAGAGGGAAGGGCTTGGGCTGGAACTTTAAGGAAGGAAGAGCTAGAGGATGATGGCCCTGAGCTGCAGGAAGTGGGTAATTTCACTGCACACAAGGGCAGTCAATGCTTTTCAATGACATTTCTAGGATAATGGATGGTTGTCCTCTCAAACTATTACCTAATTAATTAGCTAAGTAATAAGTTAATTTAAAACCTTTTTAATTTGATAAAATGCACAAGTTTAGAAAGATGCTGAGTAGAGAATAATCTCAGGTGTCACGTCTCTAAGATTGCATCCATAGACACAGCTTACCTTGTGTGTTCACTTGCAAACACATCATATCTATGTATACATGTCTACAGCCACAGCCAGGCATTCACTTAATGGAATCCTGCTTCATGTTTATCTTCTATTTTTTAATTAATAAATGTTTTAATTATTCTACAAAAAAAGCATGATGGGGTTTCCTCATCCTTTTTACTAGTTGTCTAGTGCTTTCCTGAATAAATATAGTATCTGGTCATTCAACAGGTATTAAGAATACAACATATATTAAGAATATATATTATTCTATATTATTCTTTCATTCAACATATATTAAGAATACACTGTTATAGGATCTGGTGATAAAATAATAAAGAGAAATAAATGTCGTTCTCATAGAACTGATATCCTAATCTCTATACTGTTTATAATCATGTTAATTCTAATCAAATTAATGCTAATCAAGCCAATACTAATCGTGGACATTATGTGCTATCTCCATTAAATTGTATGGGATTTAAGATGGAGTGAAAGTTAAGGAACAGGGGCTGGAGCGATAGCATATTGAGTAGGGTGTTTGCTTTGCCGCAGTTGACCCGGGGCTAACTTGAGTTCTATCCCTGCTATCCCATTTGGCCCTGAGCACAGTTAGGGTAATTAAAAGTACAGAGCCAGGAATAATCTCTGAGCATCTACAGTGTGACCCAAAAAGAAGAAAAAAGTTAAGGAAGAGATAAATGAATGGTGAGAGATAACTTCTATGCAGAGAGTTAAAGTTAGGTGATATGATGAGAATAAATGCTAAATGGATGGCTTTGGATTCAATGCCTCCATAAGTAGTTCTCATATAGAATATTTATAATTTTGAGCTATTAAACAATACTTGGACAAGCATCCTCAAAACACCTTTGTACCCTAGCTTCAAAGGATGAGATCACTCCTTCTGTAAGATAGAGTCTAAAAACCTGGATTATTTCTCACTTGTTTCTCAGTTTTGGAATCTCCATCTTATCAGTATTATTCCTCCATTAGCCCTGCCTGCTTTTCCTGAGAGTGTTCACCTGTGAAGGTCCAGTGTGTCCAGAATCAGGCTTGAATCTGCCAAACATCACTAGTCAACTAGACAATGCTAATCCAAGGCTCTCGGGTCATGACTTCTGAGACCGTTCATTTTAGGAGGCATCTTCAGGCCTACCCCAGGATTTTATAGCTAGAACAAAGACCAAAGATCGTATCCAAGATCACACAACAAATGAGAGAAATAATTGGAAGTTAATGCCTTCCACTTTCTGTCCAATATGTTTCTTTTTTTCTCTGATTCTGGCACTGCTTTCCACGAAAGAGGAGCTCCAGAGAAAGTTGGATTTGTATTAATAATTTTAGCCCAAATGTACTGTACTATCACTATACACTATCCACTGTACTATCTCCCCAGCCCCTGACTTTTTTAAGGGAAAACTGGAGAGGCTAGAGCAATGGTTCTTATGCTATGGTGCACCACTAGAATCATCTATGGAGCTTCTCAAGAGTTGAAAGTCAATTCGACTGAAGATCTGGAATGATACTCAGGCATCAGTATCCATTTAAACCCAAGAATGACCCCAAATTCTGTCATTGTTGAGAACCAATGGTCCAAAGGGATTTTCTGTGTCTTTCCCAGGCATTCAATCTCAGCCCAGCTGATCCAGATGGCAAAGCAGATCCTTACATCGTGGTTAGACTTGGCAAAACAGAAATCAAAGACCGGGACAAATACATCCCCAAACAACTGAACCCAGTATTTGGAAGGTCAGTTTGTCATCTGAATCATGACGTATTTTATTCCTATTCATTTGTTCCTGATGTGTTTCTGTGGGAATGAGTGTGGAGGTGGGGGAATGTTGTGTCTGAGTAAATGGTGACAGGGGTTGAAGGTTGATATTTGCTCATTTTAACAGTCAATCAAACTTGCAGAAAGGCTTACTTCTTGCCTTGGTGCCTTAAGAAATGTGATGGGTATATGATGATCTTTATGATATTGGTTTTCCAATGATAGTTCCAAATCTTAAATTGAAAAGACCCCTTGGGGCTGGAGCAGCAGTACAGTGGATAGTGTATTTACCTTTGCTGGTTGCTGGTCTGGGTTCAAATTTCAGCATTCTATATGGTCCCCTGAGCACCACCAGGAGTAATTCCTGAGTGCAGAGTGCAGAGTAAATCCTGAGAATCACCCTCCCGCCATCCCCCCAAATTTAAAGAACTCCTGGAATGTCTTAGATTCAGCTTCCTAACTTTTAACAGGGAGATTTCCTTTTAATAAGGAAAATATGAGTGTTCAAATGCTAATTAAGTAAAGAAGGTGTCAGACAGTTGGGCTATTTTGACTGCAAAAAGGATATTTCCAATATATCATTTTGCAGTTGACTCCCTGATGTCAAAAAGTTGAACTACATCCCCTAGCTATGCTTTTGTTTTTCTGGCAAGTATTTGATAAACCCATTGCATTTGTGTATGATTGGGTGAAGCTGATGTTGTTCCCTGGCTAAGTTATACTAACTCCCTCTCCCACTTGGCTGTCACTCCTGGTGGACTCAAGGGGCCATATAGGGATCTGGGGATCGAACCAGGATCTGCTGCATCAAGGCTAGTGCCTTACCTGCAATACTAATTCTACAGCCCCTTGTGTTCCCTGTTGGAGTCTGTGCACTGACTGCCATCAACTTTGGAGTCAAGTGGATCTGGTTCAAGTTAATCTAGTCTGTAGAGTCAATTCACTCTACCACAAGCTGTGTGACTTTCTGCACATGACTTAATCTTTCTGATCCAATGTTTTCTAGTTCTGTAAAGAAACAATAGTGACACTTTATTATCAGAAGCCTTTAATAGATTAAATTTGTAAAGCTCCTAGTACATTGTCTGTAACCACATACTGTAGATAGTCAAAAACATTAACATCCTCCCTCTCCACCTTAATAATCATTTTGGCAATGGCTATAACAGAAGTGTGCTTAATATCTGATTTTTCCTGAATACTAGCGTGGTGGGATGAAGTCTCCATCAGCCCTGTTTAAATTTGCACATTTATGATCTCTTTGGAACTTCTGGCATTTGATCAGCAGCAGCCTCTTACATTTTATTGCTCTCAGAGAAATGAGGCAATAAATGATCTTGCCTGTTCAGATTAATGGAAATGATTAGAATGACAGTGTTGGGGAAATTTACCCTTGCTTCCCTGCTCCCCAGTGACCTCAATCATTACCCAATGTATACGTAACTAGTACTACACTATGCCCAGAGCTGTTGTCACTTTATTTGCTGTTCTCACTACCCTGCCATGAGTTAGACTGCTTTTATTATCCCAATCTTATGGCAGTAACAAACAAAAAGAAAAAATGGCGGGATATTTTCTTCTGCCTCTGGCATTGCAGAGCCTCTTCCAGAAATCGTCCAAGTGTAGATGTTTTGCTGGGTGTGTATTTCATTGCTGTTTAGGGATAAAATCTTTTATGACGCAGTGTTGCACCATCCCAGCCCAGAGAACAAAGGGCACTTGTGCCTGATCTGAATTTTCTTTTTCACCTTGGGAGTGAGGAGGTCTCAGACTTTACCATCCGAAGTCCTATTTCCTTGCCTACTTTAAGTTCTTTGTAATTACTGGTATAAATCGCTACATATATGTGTTTACTGGTTGTCTCCCCATCTCCTCACTAGAATGTCAATTCCCTTTGATCATATTTGTGGCCTAGTATGCTCAAGGCAGGATTTTCAACATTTAAAAATTCTGACACAGAACATATGCGTGATAAACACAGAATGAATAATTTAATGAATGGAATAACTGAATGAACACGTGGATGAACTAGCATTCAGTTATTTTTTCAGAGATATTTAATTAGAGCTTATCATACTGCATAAGAGAACTGGCTGGTTCTCTTGACCAGCCACTGTTCCACCATTTTCTTTCACTTCATCGCCGGGGTCCAGGCCCGCAGACCCACCGACCACCTCCCACAAGACCATGAGCTCGCCTGAACCCACTAGCACAGGTGAATCCACCTTTGAGTTAACATACCGCACTCCAATGTGGGGCATCCTGCGGAGTTTTACATTCTGCTCAAGAGCCGTCAGCTGTGGAGTTTTGCAGAAATCAGTCTAAGATGTACCAGAAAAGAAAAAACAGCTGCGAAGGCAGAGGAAAACAAGGACCTGCAAAATAAAGACAACTCCCCACTCCATGAGGGCCTCCATTTTCCACATCCGGACTTCTCTCTCATCAGTACTCCACCCAGCAGACCAGCCTATCACAGCCCGGCTCACGCGTGGTTCATTAATAAATGCTGGACTTAGAGATGCCTACAAGAGTGTGCTACCTGCACGGCAGAGCCTGGCAAGCTACCCGTGTTGTATTTGATATATATGCCAAATACCAGTAACAATTATAGACCTCATTCTGGAATGGATTGAGGCTCTTTATGTTCCTGGAGCAAGCAGGTGCCCTTGGGCTCTACTAGCATGAGACAGGACATATGGAGATGTTACTGGGGCCCGCTCAAGCAAATCGATGATGAACGGGAAGACAGTGATACAGTGATACAGTGATCATACTGCATCATCCTGAGGTGGTACACATCTGCAAACTTGGCAATTTCTCTTTTTCTTAATAACTATAATACCTGGCATGTAGTGGGTGTGCAACAAGTGCCAACGAAAAGATAAATGAGCAAAAGGATGAGTGGAAAAGCAAGCATAAAATCTCTTTTTTCTGAAGCTAAGACATACTAATTTTTTTCTCTTTGGGTCATACCCAGTGATGCTTAGGGGTTACTCCTGGCTCTGCACTCAGGAATAACTCATAGTGATGCTTAGGGGACATGTGGGATGCTGGGGTTCAACTGTACAAAGCAAATGCCCTTCCCACTGTGCTATCACTTAGGCCCCCAGTACTAACTTTCAAGTAGGCTGTTTGACTGTTTGAAACAGTTTGATTGTTTGAAACAGTTTAAGAAACTGTTTGAACCAGTTTAATGAACCCTGCTTTTTTTTTCTCAAATCACTACTGTATCTAGAGAAGACGCCTTTGATACCCAATTGGTATGTGTCTAGTTTTCCATTGAATAGCAGGAAATCCAACCAGATGAACTGTTTAGATCAGTCTTTCAATAACAACTCAAGGAAAAATCAGAAAAATGTGGGTAACCTGTGAATGCTCAGTCTAAGGAGGAGATAGACCAGAGCGACTGGCTTCTCCATCATGGAGCAGATACAGTTAGCACAACCTAACTCCCTCCTCAGTGGCAGCAGCCACAGTGGTGAGCAAGCTCAGAAGGCTGGGGCTTTCCTGCAGAATATCAGCTATGGTTTGTAATCCAAATCTTGCAGCCCCAGAAAGTAAGACTGTGTCTCAACAGAAGCCATGTTTTGATTCTACCAATGCAGCCACATTCCTGGTCTGCAGCTGCCCCTGCAGCGAGAGTCACTGGCACTGTCTGGCATCTCTGTTTTATTTCTTGGGGAGGGTTCATTGATTGACTTTGAGCTATGCTATGATTGGTGTCACTTGGAGAAAGGGAATCAGAACTAAGTGACCTGACCATGAGGACAGCATCCCAGACAGAGCCTTCCCTTCTCCCTTACTCTCCACTTCTTGTTACACTCTTAATTTTGTTTCCAGGGAGTCAACCTTAAAGGGTAAAGGTTTGCCTAATATTTTATCTTAATCATCTTCTGTAATTCTCTGTAGCATGGTTAACCTATTCATTGTCCCAGGAACTCCAACTCCATGGCTATTTCTTCGCATGCTTTGTTTTTATGTGCATGATGGGAAGAGCTTGGAGGTAGGCCCGTCGCTTATTTTAATGCAGTCTGAATTAGGATTCTGAGAAGGTTTCTTGTATGCTCTGGATTTAAATTTCCTATCTATAAAATGAAGGAATTACATATGGTAAAGACAGAACAACAGTCATACAACTCTTTATTTTTTCTGATTTTAGCTATTTTAATCTTACATATTTTTCTTTATATCTGTGCCTACAAGTTTGTTCTTATTTATTTTTTTTACCACCATGAGATATACAATTACAAAGCTATTCATGATCAGGTTTTAGTCATACAGTATTCCAGCACCCATCCCTCCACCAGTGCACATTCCCACCACCAATGTCCCTTGATTGCTTTCCCTCTCCCCCCCAACCTGCCTCTATGGCAGGTACTTTTCCTCTCTCTCTCTCTCTCTCTCTCTCTCTCTCTCTCTCTTTCTTTCTCTCTCTCTCTTCTTTCTCTTACACATTGTGGCATGCAGTACATGCATTTAAGGGTTATCATGTATATCTTTTGCCTACATTCAATGCTCAGTTCTAGGTTGGGATTACCATTGCCAACAATTATTAGCACACTGGTCCCTTCTCTGTCTTACCTAACCTCCAACTCCTACTCACTTGTGGTAGACTGACAAGTCTTCCTGGTCCGTGTTTTGCCTGGTCTTGGATTTTAGTATTATATTATATTTTTATATCCACAAGTGAATGCAGTCATTCTATATCTGTCCTTTTCCCTCTGGCTAATTTCACTCAACATGATCCTCTCCGTGTCCATTCATTTATAGGCAGTTATATCACTTTGTTTTTCCTAACAGCTGCATAGTATTCCATTGATAGATGCACTATAGTTTCTTTATCCAGTCATCTGTTCTCGGGCACTCAGGTTGCTTCCATATTCTGGCTTTTGTGAATAGTGCTGCTATGAACATAAAGGTGCATGCATTGTTTCTGCTGTGTACAACTCTATATTTTTATGATTTTCCCTCCTCAGTAGTGTTGCCATTTTAAATAAGTCAAACTGATATTTTTATGAATGAATAGTGGAGAAGAAAAAAGAAGGGTCACTTTTTGGGGTACCAGTTGAAATGTGTGCTTTAAGCAAATAAAAAACTCATTATAATCTGACTTAGCACCATGCTACATTATAAAGAAATCATTTATCCCCAAGGAGACTAAGAGGGATGAAATAACTTTCCCAAAGTTTTACAACCAGAAGGTTATTGATTTGAAATTAAATTGGAAATTCATCTCCTGATGGTGAACAAAACACAAACTTATTCATTTCTTTTGTGGCTCTCAAGACTGTAAAACATAAGTCATGACAGGGGTTACTGACTTTCAGAAATTGGCAAGGGGATTGAAAATTGATCATTACTTAAGGTAAAATAAAACAACATGAATGTTCACCAAGTATTGACCAGTTATTTTAGTGCTTGTTCATATGAATCCTAGACTAGTTAAAGCAAAGTAGGGGGAAAATTTACCACTTTGATAAATGATACTGACTTCCAAAGCCTCTACTTGGACTGCAGGTCGTTTGAGATCCAGGCCACATTCCCAAAGGAGTCCCTGCTCTCTGTACTGATTTATGACCATGACCTGATTGGCACCGATGACCTCATTGGGGAGACCAAGATCGACCTGGAAAATCGCTTCTACAGCAAACACAGAGCTGTCTGTGGCTTGCAGAGCCAGTATGAGATGTAAGTTCTTCTGTTGGAGGCGCTCCTGGGGTTCTAAGCTTTTAGCCTCAGTTTGTCTCTGCTCTGAAAGGACAGCCAAGCCTTAGCTTTAGTGTGCCTTGGGAGTGCCATGGCATCAGGGCTGACTTGGGGACTGAAAGGTAACTGGGGCTGAGGAGAATCCAGGACAGATTCTTGAAAGTCTGCGTGAATTGTGTCTATGTGAATGTGAATTGTATCGCGGTCACTTTGTCACCTGGGTCTAGTGGAGAGAGTTCCCCAGTGGGGAATATTAGAAGAAAAATGATTAATCTAATACAAATGACAGCATCTCCTTTAAGCATAACACTCTATCTTGAGCCTGGCAAGCTATCCGTGTTATATTTGATATGCCAGATACCAGTAACAATTATAGACCTCATTCCCATGACCTGATGGAATGGTTTGAGGCTCTTTGTGTTCCTGGAGCAAGCAGGTGCCCTTGGGCTCTACTTGCATGAGACAGGTCATATGGAGATATTACTAGTGCCCGCTCGAGCAAATCCATGAATGGGAAGACAGTGATACAGTGATACAGTGATACTCTATCTTGAGTGCTTATGGTATCCCTGGTTCTATGTGTGGTATCTATTATTTAAGCTCTCAAAAATCACTGAGGGAATGATAGCCCCATCTCACAAATGAGGGGCGACTGGACCTAATGTTTATTGTTACCAAGACTGAATTTTAGCAAGTTTCAAATTATATACCAACAATTTAATTTCCAAAATTACCTTGTGTCAAGTGTCTTAAGAAAAAAATTAAGTCTTTCAAATTTCAAATTTTATGTACTCAAGAATGTAAGAAAATTCACTATATTTCTGTGGTATAATTTTAGAAAATTTTCCTGAATGTAAAATGACATATATTCACTACAGGAAACTTAGGAAATAGAGAAAGTACAAAGTAAGATTTTTTAAATGCTTAGGCATTTTCTTTTGATTTCCTACCAGATTTCCCCCACCACATTGGTCTTACACTATCCCTGCAATTTGTGTCATGTTTGTTGTTGTTACCCTGATAACATAAGTATTGTATAATGTTATTAGCCTTGAAAATCAGTATTTTCAGAGCTCATGGTAATATATGACTTTACTAAAAATGAGTTAACCACACAGTGTGCCTATAGGGTTTTTTAAATTTCCTCTTTATCTATTATATTTCCTCTAGAAATATATATTATGCTTATCTATATTTCTTTCTTTGTCTATTATAAACATTGCCTCTGTGAGTATTTGCATACAAAAGTCATTGCCTACCTCTTTTATAATTCACTGATTTTCACCCATAAACATGCATTATCAATGATAAGAAATGCACATCTTACGGACTTTAATAACTGTGCCCAAATGACTCTCCAGTCTGAGCATCTGTTTCCTCAGCATGATTTCAAACAAATCTGTTGCTGGTCAGCTGCTCTGTGAGTCTAGAAAGCCAGTTTCCAATTGGGAATCCAGTGAATATATGAGCCTCCAAGTATATTTACTTCACTCTCCTGCATGGGCAAAGGTACCATTAAGAACCCAATTATATGTTCTCACCATGAAACCAGGGAGGGAACTCCTAAATAAACATGGAGCTCTCAAGTCAAGCGTGACCCTGACCACAAAACCAGGAGTAAAGCCTGAGCACCACAGGGCTGTGCCCCCTAAACAAAAATGATCATGGTGTCTCTTTCATTCAGAACTCCCTGATTGTGGAACAACCAGAAAGTAGAACAGCTTAATCAGGACTATTTTAAGACTTATTCACTGAAATTTTTTAAAATTAGGGAAGTGCACCTATTTCTCAGAAGTTCTATATCCAACTTAAGGCATGATTTGGAGGAATTTCCAGGCTCCTCAGATCTCCTACATAATATCAGAAAACTTTTATAACCATGTTTTGATTTATTTAAATGCTTGAGAAAGTGAAATGCTTATGAAGCTTGAGTTCTAATGAACAATGACAGTGAATTCATCCTGGTCATGATTCTTAAACAGTGTTTGATTGCATGTTAAAATTTTGAAGCCAACAGCTAGATTTTAAGAGAAGAAGTTGGAAATATAGAGAAGCTCACTACCAAGAGTAACACCAATTAAAGAGAACATACTCCGAAATGTTCTGCTGTATCTTGAGTCCACAATATGGTTTGGAATATGGGGGAGGTGGGGTGGGAAGGAAGAAGCAAAGGAATGAAAGAATAAGTTTGACTTTTCCTTTTAGAAAAGTAATTATACTAGAGCAGTACTACAGTGGGTGGGATGTTTACCTTGCATACTGCTGACCCAGGTTCAATCCCTAGCATCCGTATAACCCCCACCCAGCAGTATCAGGAATAATTCCTGAGTTCTGAGTCAGGAGTAACCCCTGAACATCACTGAGTGTGACCCAAAACTCAAAACAACAACTAAAAGAATAAGTAACTGATTTTCTTCAGCTATTCTCCCTGATATAGAAGAACAAAGGCAAAACATAAACTGCCTGCAAAGAAATCCACAGAGCTGGAAGAAGACTGATAGTTGCCAGGGGCTATAAGAAGGGGAATGAGCACTAACTACTTTAATGAGTTCCAGGTTTCCTTCTTTTTGTGATGCAAAATCTTTAGATCTAGACCAAGGTCTGGTTGCACAGCATTGAGAGTATGCTGAGGGTACTGTACTTGCTCAGCTTTTACATGATCTATCCTCTTTTTAATTTTTAAAAATCAGACATGTTCCTTTAAAGAAAAGTAAAACTAGCTGCCTAATATGTATATGCCATGCTCTGCTATGCCTGTGCTGAGGTCCTGAGCAGATTAGAGAGAAAACAAATAGACTCCCTGTCCCAGGAGAGCAGAGTAGATGTGAGATCTGCAGAAAGTCACCCAGAACATACCTAGGCAACATTCTGAGTGAGGGCTGCAGGGGTTCTAGCTGCCCTTCCTCCATTTTCAGAGAAGGATACAATGCCTGGAGAGATACGTCCAAACCCACTGAAATCCTCACCAAGCTCTGCAAAGACAACAAGCTGAATGGACCCTTCTTTAGCCCTGGGAAAATACAGATAGGACACCAGGTCTTCTCTGGAAAACGGCCTTCACCGAAGAAGACACTGGTAACTGCTTGCCTGTGTTCTGCTGGTGCTGCTATTCTCTCAACAAGCTTTCTTCTTTGATATTTGTGACTGGAGCATTGGTCATCTTTCATAAAAAGTAATGCATGCTAGACTCTGAGATAGAACGGCGTTAAGGTGCTTGCCTTAGATGCAGCCAATCCTGGTTCCACCCCCAGCACGGCATGTGGTCTCCCAAGCACTGTTAGGACTAAGCCAGAAATTGACCCTGAGCATCACAGATTGTGACCCAAAACTCTTCCAACCAAAACAATAATGCATGCTCAAAATAGAGACTATGAAAAAAGTAAGGGGTATAATGAAAATCACTCAACCTCAAATTTAGGGGCTCGAGCGATAGTACAGCAGGTAGGATGTTTGCCTTTTTTGTGGCCCACCAGGGTTCAATCCCTGGCATTCCATATGGTCCCCTGAGCACCACCAGGAATAATTCCTGAGTGCAGAGCCAGAAGTAACTCTTGAGCATCGCCGGGTGTGACCCAAAAAGTCGAAAAGAGAAAAGGAAAATTACCTATGTTGGAGGACCCTGTTTGCCCTATGTTTTATTCTTTCCATCTTTCCCACTTCAGTCCCCCGCCTCATTGCCACCTCATCCCATTCCATTTTTCTTTTCTTCTCTATCTTTCCTCTCTCCCCATACCCTGTTCATGAACCTTAAAGGAATTTTAAAAATCTTCTTTCTCTTTCCAACATCTCACATATGACAAGTATCCCCACAATTTTCTCTCTTCCATGCAGATGAGACAGTGGAGTCCTATGAGCATTTGGCCCTCAAGGTTTTACACTCGTGGAAGGATATTGCGGAAGTTGGATGCAGGCTGGTTCCTGAACACATAGAAACTCGGCCCTTATACCACAAGGACAAACCAGGAATGGAGCAGGTAGTGGACTAGATAGTGGTGGGCCCAGGAAACTTCATGCAAAGACCATGACCTTTCCCTAAAATGTAATTTTATGTGCCCAAGATAATAGAATAACATCAACCCCCTCTTTGCATTTAATATTGTTGGGAATGGGGCCGGAGTGATAATCCAGCAAGTAGGGCGTTTGTCTTGCACGCTGCCTGGGCAGGTGTTCGATCCCCGACATCCCATATGATCCCGACATCCCATATGGTCCGCCGCATCCATATGGTCCCCTGAGAACCGCCAGGAGTAATTCCTGAGTACAGAGCCAGGAGAAACCCCTGAGCATTGCGGGTGTTACCCAAAAAAGCAAATATATATATATTGTTGGGAATATTTCTGGTTGTCACTGTGGGTGGTACCACTAGCCTTAACCGGATAATGGCCAGGGATATTACTGGTCATTAATCATGACATAGTTCAGCTCTCTTGCCCCTATCCAACCAGGAATTACTCAGCCCCGAATGAGAATCAAGTGCAAGTTGAGAACCTTACCTAAATCAGTCTTGGCCTTTGGTCATTTCCTTTCTATGATTAGAGTTATTAAACTCTTTTGGAAGAAACTGATCTAGAATTTTCCAAGTCTATCAGATTGGTAAGACCATGTCCATCTCTCTCAGTAAACACATAGTCCACTAGTTTTCTCACAGAAGCAACTGATGAATCCTTAATCCAAAGAACTGACAGAAGTATGGGGAAGAAATGACTGCTGTTTTTAACATAAATAAATATACCCCCTAAGGTTTTAGGAGGTAGAGGGGAAGAGGAAATAAACTTTGTCAAGAGCCTTCTAGTTAAGAGACTTTCAACATTAATATATTACCTTATTAAGATGATCACAGACTGCATCCATGCCGTGACTAGAGAGTGAAGAGGTCACTATTAAAAATTAAGCTGGCCCTCCCTTAGAGTTTTGTAGACAAACAGGGGGTGTGGGGGTCACCTCTTTTTTCTAAATACAGTCTCATTTATATGTCATTATTTTGATGCTCATTTTGAAAGAGGAAATGGCAAACCGGGAGTTTGAGTAACTTGCTCCATTTTTTATGCTGCAAATAGTAGAACTGACAAGTCCACTAGGCAGTTTGACTTCCTACACCATGCTCAAAATCACAAGTAGAGTCTTGTTTTCTCAGGTCTCTCTCTAAACTCTCTTACTGTGTAGCTCAGTCAAAGCAAGAGAACTCCAAGGTAAAAAGGCACAAATAGTTATTTCTGCAGTATTGAGGTACAGACTAGTGATAGCTTATTTTGAAAGAGTCCAAGTCTTATCAGCTTCCTTATCAGATGGAAGCTTATGATTACTTTTTGTAGATTACTTATGAATATTTCAAATCTTATTCTCTGACATCCTTTATTTTTATGTTCCCTGTGACTTTTGGTGAAAAGCAAATGTTAATATATCTTTAAAAATTCTAGGACTGTAATAAGCTATTCCAATGGTTCACTTCTTTTGAAATGCTTGTTTAAGCTGTCTCATTTACCCTTCCCTGAACAAAACAGATTGGGATCAGATTTTGTTTGTTTGTTTATTTCTTTTGCAAAACTCACCTTCACCCAGATACTACATAATTTTCTTGCTCCAGTGGAAACCCTACTTATTTCTTATAAAATCTCCATTGATCATTTCAGACCTTGTTGATCACTCATCTAATTGTGTGTGTTGACAAAATTCTCCGAATGTGCTTGATAAAACTGATCATGGAATTCGCTGGACCTTTTCCCCACTATTAAACTCCTTCCAAGAGTATGAAAAGCCCATGGAAATAGATGGACACCCTTGCTCTACCACTAGTTAATCATAAGACTTCAGATCATTTCTGTGACTTCCCTAAGCTTTTGGATTGCTTATGCTTGATACTGAAATGTGATTGTTTAAGAATTCATAGAGATAGGGGTGTGGGAGATAGCACAATAGGTAAAGTGCTTGTCTTGCTCTCACTAACCCAGATTTGATGCTCAGCATCCATGTGCACCACCAGGAGTGATTCCTGAGTACAGAGCCAGAGTTAACTCCTGAGCATCAGTGGGTATATCCCAGAAACCAAATAAATAAATACTTTTTTAAAAACATAATTCATAGAGATATAATGTCAAGGAACTTTGGAAGTACTGAATCATGACACTTGTGACAGATGGTACTATAGTGTCAATCTCAGGAACTTGTAGAAATAGAAAGTCGTATGGAGCTAGCAGACCATGGTTGACTCTAGACTTTGCCACACATTGTCTTTGTAAACATGTACAAAAAAACTTTCTCATATTCCAAACAAAAGTAGCAATATTCACCCAGTGGGGATAGTGAAAGAATTAATGAGATGCTTGCCACATGCATATCATTAAGTGAACCACAGAGGAGGGGCTCATGAAGGGTTGTTTATCTTTCCCCTGCTCTTAGCTTACATATTCTCTAGTTTGTAATAAAAATATAGGTTTTCAACAGACATAATAAAAATAACAAAGACATAATATATGTTCTAAAAATGTGTAAGACTCCCAGACTGTACCTAATAACAATGTCTTTTAAAGGGATCTCTTATAGCATTGAGTCATCAATTTCTCAGGTGCTACTCCTACCTCTAAGCTAAAGGAGATCTTTTCTTAATCAGGGCCGCCTGCAGATGTGGGTGGACATGTTTCCCAAAGATATGACTCAGCCTGGACCTCCTGTTGACATTTCACCAAGGAAACCCAAAGGGTAAGTCAGATGCAGCCCTCCCTTAAGGGATATAGACTATGGTAACAGACTTAAAGAGCAAAACAGTTGATCTTATGTTCTGAAACGTTAATTATACTCATCAACTGGCAGCTGATCTCATTAGACCTCACTTCTACCTGTCTGGTTATAGGATTGAGTGGTGGTGATGTTGAAGTGGTAGGAATTGAAACGGTGGTCCCTGTCTAATGGTAGTTTCCGAGATTCAATATTCAGAAAACTATTGGTCAATAGAAGTAGAAAGTAGAATTTGCATTCATGATTCTGAGGTTGCTACCTGAGGAACAGTTTTAATAAAATAAACATCAAAAACATTGATATTTTTAACTTTGTGAAGTTAAGGAAGTCGACAAATTTCAATTTTTTTTTTTTTGCTTTTTTTGGGGGGTCACACCCGGCAATGCTCAGGAGTTTCTCCTGGCTCTGCACTCAGGAATTACTCCTGGCGGTGCTGGGGGACTATATGGGATGCTGGGGATTGAACCCGGGCCGGCACAGGCCGGCTGCGTGCAAGGCAAACGCCCTACCTGCTGGACTATTGCTCCGGCTCCTCATTGATAATTTTTGAGAAATCTAAATTACACATCTTTAAAAGCGTCCGGAATGATTATTTCATGCAAAAATACATTATAGCATGAGCACTGAGACCTAAATCATCAATATTTCCATCACATCTCCTACTTAACATAATTACCTCTTATCTTTCAAGGCCTTCACATTAATTCTGCCTTCCTTTATCCCAGGTATGAATTGAGAGTAACCATCTGGAACACTGAAGATGTCATTTTAGAAGATGAGAATTTCTTCACAGGACAAAAATCAAGTGACATTTATGTTAAAGGGTAAGGTGACGACTCATTTGACCCACACCTCATGGAGAATACTCCACACACATTCTACAAAGTAGTTCATCTCACTTTGTTAGATAAGGTCACTTCCTTTGCCAAATATTTGTCTTATTTGATCATTTAGCTAATACCTTAGGAATTTATTTTTTGTGAGGAAATTTTTACACAAATATCTCTTTCAGTTGAATGACAAATACCTAAAATTTTGTAAGTTTCCAAAATAACTTTACACTGAAAGGGCATAGGGAGATCTATTCCTATTGATAAAAGATTTATGTTCATAAGATTGTAAGACTAATGAAAAAGCTAAAATTTAGACATTTAAATTTGCTGATTCTTCTAGAACAAGCAAGGACCCAGGGTACTAAGAATTTCATAGCTCTTCCTTGCATCGTTATGATGACACAAAATACCTTTGAAGATTTCATTTTAGCCTCAGTTGAAGAGAGAGAGAGAAGAGGTGGTGGAGAAACAGATATAAAAGCAATTGAAATATGTTCTCTCAGATAAAATTCATCTCAGAAGAGGTAAACTCATCTCAGCCTTATATTTGTAACTGATTTCCTCAAACAAGAAATATTCTGCCTTCAGAATTCATATTACCAACATATTTTGTATTCAAAACATGTCCAATAGTTCAATTGAGGGTAACAATACTGGGAAGGAGTTAAGTGGTTATAAATGAAGAGGAATCAAAGTAGCATAACCCAAAATAAACTTGCCTCTGAAACACAAAATGAAGATGTTCTGAAATTACTCTTATCACCAATTCAGAAGAGATAACTGTAGCCTGTGTAAAGATGCCAGAGCCCATCTCAAAATATGTGATTCTGAAAGAGTTTTGGTTTGGGCCTCCAGAACTAGGACCCATTAACTATACTGACAGAGACCTCTATATTCAGTCTCTCCATTTCTTCGCCTCCCATTTACTTCTCATCTAACTCAAAATTATCTCTACCTCCAATATTCCCCCATAAGTTTTATTAAGGTCAATTATGGGGCCAGAGAGATAGTCCATCAGGCAGGACATTTACCTTGCATACCTAAGATCTGGGTTCTGTCCCGGCACACCACAAAAGTGATCCCTTTGGCTGATCCCCACCAAAAGTGATCCCTGATGACATGGATAGTGAGTGGCTTGAATTCTGGGGCTCAAGTAGATGCTTTCTTCCTTTGAAGGCAGGTTACGTTGTCTGCTTATATCATGTTTTGATTATCTATTCATCCAGCGATAGACATTTGAATTGCTACCAAAGTTTAGTTACTGTGAATAATAGTGCTATTAGTATGTAAATATCACTTTGAAACCTGCTAATGTATATATAGATAAACATATATGCACATACATGTATTTACATATACATATAGATAATATGTATTTATATGTATCTATTTGTGTGTATGTATATATTCAGGAGAGAAGGGAAATTGCTAAATCATTTTCCAAAATGCTTAGGAGCCACTATAGAGTTTTTCCATGTCTGTACTATTTTATATTCCTACCAACAGCCTATAAAAGTTAGAATTTCCCCCATTTTTATCAACAATTGCTCTAGTAAATGGTTTCTATTTGTAGTTTTGATTTGAATTTTTCTAAAGATTGGCAATGTTGAACATCTTTTCATATCATCGTTGGCTGTTAGCACATATTTTTTCGGAAAGAGGTCTGGACATTTAAGTTCTTTGGGCATTTATTTTAATTGGGTAGTCCTACTATTGCTGAGTCTTATGGTTCACTATATATTCTGGTTATGAGGGCTCATCAGATAAAATTTTGAAAATAGAGTTCATTTTTTTTGTATAGTCCTTTTTAACTCTATTGATAGTTTCTTTTGAGTCACACTTTTTTTTGCAGTTTTCATACATCTAATTTGTCTGTTTTTTTCCTTCTTGTTACCTGATCTTGATTAATATTCAATGCTATGAAATTTTTCCCGTGTATTCTCCAAAATTATTTCATAGTTTAGGTATAATAGTAAAACATTTTATCTATTTTAAGTTTTATATGGTATTTAATTCAGTCTTTTTAGCAATAAAACGAGAAATGAAGTTTCATTGTCCAGACATTTTCCTGCATATTGGATAGATTTAGTCTTTGTGGGTTTTGTGTTTCTAGGAATTTGTTCATTTCATTTAGGTAACTAATTTGTTGTAATGAAGTTCTTTATAGTACTGTTTTATAATCTTCTTTACTTGTACTGTCCCCATTTTTATTCATAATTCTGGTGAATCATCTTTTTTTCTTAGTACGTCTACTAGAGATTTGTTGATTTTTTCATCTTTTAAGAAACAGTATTTTGGTTTCACTGATTTTCTCTATTGCTTTTTGTTTTTAGATTTTATTTATCTCAACTATAATCGTTATTATGTCCTTCCTTCTGCTAGCCTTAAGTTTAATGTGTGCTTTTTCTAGTTTTTAAGTTGTATAGTTATGGTGCTGATTTGAGATTTTTCTTACTTTTAATATTAGCACTTACAGTTAAAAATTTCTCATTGACTCCTCCATTTATAATAGGCCATCAAATTTTGTCTATATTACCTCCCAAACCACTAGCAACATTATCTATTTTCTCCACCTTCATCACATGATCATCATAAACCTTTTCTCCATTATCTTTTGCTAGAGTTATTAAGATACTAAGAACAATATGAATTTATCACTCTCATTATTAGAGGTGTTGCCTCTAATAATGTGTTTTCTGTGTTGAAACCTAAATTATCCTTTCAAAGCACAAAATAAATCATTTCTTAGTGCTGTCCAATAGCATCCTATATTCTTCTGGGCAAAGATTCAAATTCACAATATTTACTAATATTGCAAACAATCATTTCCTGTCTGCCTCTCTCTCCAGCCTCATCTTATTTGTCAACAATCCCCTCTACTTTTGCTGTCCAAGCACACTCAACTTTTCCTTTTTTTAGATTTTTCATCACTTCTCTTCCGTAGGACAACTTTTCCCATATCTCTCTGGTGATTTCTGCTACCATACCTAGGTGCTTCCATCCTTTATCCTTCATGACTGTAATTCCATGCCAGCAAGGTTCATCTTTGTCTGCTCCCTAACATCCCCTAATGTCTAGATCACTTCCCATCTGATATAAAGTACCAGAAATGCACGGTTTAATAAGCTAGGTGATTTCTTCCTTGCCTCAAGTGATACCATTTAGTTGGAAAAAGACAGGTCTTTATCCTTATCTGCATTGGGGTAGGAATGCCTTCTTTCATAAAGCAACTGGCTTGGCACTATTCATTAGTTTGAAAGGATGCTATTTATTTCCTCAGCAATTAATTCATGATGGATAAAATACTTAGGGAAAATGTGTTCATTGTAGTTCTTGTATGCTTGATAAAGAAGAAAACTATGATACTCAGGAAAAATAGCATTATAAATGATATTAAGATGACAAGCAAATTGTAGATATTATTTACACAGTTCTTCATTACAGACATATCAACCAGATACTATCATTGATTCCATTTCCAGGACAAAACAAAGGCACAGAGAACTTAGATAACGGAGTCTGTGCTTACATAGTCAGTGACAAAAATCAGATTAAGGACTAGGTGGGTTTTATAAGTAGCCCTTTCTATTCTGTGTCCCATGGATGCAGACTTTCTGGGGTCTGGGGAATCAGGGGCGGAGAGGGAAAATATAGAATCTTGACATTACAGATGTACACCAGACCAGTTTTCCAGGCCTCCATGCGGAGTAGACATCATTCTTCTTCTCATTCTCAGGAACAGAGAGAGTGCTCCTTCCTAAGGAGTCGCCCAGGGAAGTAAAAATGAACTATACTTTTATGTCATGTTTCTAGAATTTTCCTTTTTTATTGCATAAGATTTCCAGTCTACCCAAGTACAATTGAAGCCATTTCCCCAACCAGGCCCAGAAGGAGTTTGTTTTAGATTCGTTCTTCATTTTCATTTTTAGATTCAGTGGAAACTTCCATTTGAATCTATGTTTACCAATCATAATTTTAAAGCTGAGTATAATTTTTTTTCTTTCTCTGTGCAGGTGGATAAAGGGTTTGGAAGATGACAAGCAGGAGACAGATGTGCACTATAACTCCCTAACAGGAGAGGGGAACTTCAACTGGCGCTTCCTGTTCCCATTTCAGTATCTCCCAGCTGAGAAGCAAATGGTTATAACCAAGAGGGAGAACATCTTTTCCTTAGAGAAGATGGAGTGCAAGGCACCAGCTGTGTTGGTGCTCCAGGTCTGGGATTTTGAAAGGCTGTCCTCAGATGACTTTCTGGGTAAGCTGATGACTTCAACAAGCTTGCAATCATGCTAGAGGTTGTGTCCTGGCTTTTGGAACACTTGGTCTGATTTAGCAACCAAAATAATAATCTCAGTTCTATCTATATAGCAAAAACTTGGAAGCACTCCAACAACTATTAGCAAGGAGGTTGTGTTATCGTGGGCATCCATAAGTTGAAAGAAAAAAATTAAGACTAAATTTGATCTTTGGGAAAAATTTTTTTTTGTTTTCTGGGCCACACCTAGCAGTGCTCAGGGCATAGTCCTGGCTCCATGCTCAAGGATCACTCCTGGTGGGCACAGGGGATTATATGGGATGCCAGGTATAGAACCTAGGTTGTCTACATGCAACGCAAGCACCCTACCTACTGTTCTATCTCTTTGACCCCACCAAGAAGTGATTAAATTTTGGCTAATTTTGAAGCTCCTCTTTGCCTTAGTTTCTTCATTTTAAAATGGAAATAATAATGTGACCTATCTCAGAGAGTGTTGGGACCTATGTAGGCAATAAAATAATTCTTAACACTAAGTATAGCTCAACAAGCCAAAATTCCTTTTTTGTGATATAATACTGGAATTATATGAATTTTATCTTACATGATTTTAACTTTCTCCTTTGTATGTTTAGCATACTCTGATTTTATTTTTTTTTTAATTTTTATTATGTCACCATGAGACAACAGCTCAAATTCTTATGTTATTAAAAATATTTAATTAGTTGAAACTTTGGGCAGCTTCCATGCACTGCCCGTATAGCAAAACTTCCCATATAAAAAAAATTCTATATGCTGTCCATATAGAAAAACTCCTTTCTGTAAAATACATGTCTAGCTAGAGTAAGGAATGAACAAAATGTCAGAGTCATCAGAATAAAGATTCTGTCTATAGAACTGAGCTTCCATTAGGAAGGGTCCTTGGGACACTGGTGGGAAACACAGGCTTTCTGTTGGGGGGTGTCATGTTGGAACGACATACCCATGAAAATTATGATTAACAATATTGTACATACAGGTACCTCAATAAAAATGTCTAAAATACTTTAAATAAAATAAGTACATTTTATAATAAAAATATACATATTTAATTATTCATTTTCTATGTAGAGAAGTAAAAGAGTAGGACAGGCAAAGAGAGAAAATATTGACATGAGGAAAAGAAATGATACATAGAGCTGTGGTTAATTTTTAGGAGTGGAAGCAAGGACCCTTTCTCTAGTCTCATATTTTATTATTTTATAGCAGGGAAATAGTACTGATAGTTCATGGCATTATCTTACTCAGCCTTATAGTCCCTCATGGGAAGTACAGTTTTGAGATTCACTCAAACTATGTATCCTGGAAAGGAGCTATCAGACCAGAAAGAAGTCTGACTCCTTAATCTAAAGGTTAGTGTCTTGGAGGGGGAAGTTCTGATGGAAGAGAAACTTCTCACAAACTCATCTAAACTAAGACTTTGAAAGTTTCAGAGGACAGTGACCTAATCTAGGCTGTACTTAGGGAATAAATACAAAAAATGTGACACCTGAAACGGACTTGAAAGTGATGTAATGGAGTCTGCCCTTGCCGCCTACCTCATAACACTGCATGGACACTTTAAGGACACTTTAAGGGGTCCATACATGACTGGGGTATGTCTCTATTCCCAATACCAGCCCATGTTAGTGATACATTGTACAATAGAATGTGTGTACACTGCAAGCAAAGCTTTGCTTCCTGGACTATCTCTGTGAGCCCCATGAGGAATTTCAAACACCCTTCTGTAACTGTTCACTTACATCTTTTCACAGGAACCCTGGAAATGAACCTCAATAGTTTCCCTCGAGCAGCCAAGTCTGCCAAAGCCTGTGACCTCAGCAAATTTGAAAATGCAGATGAAGAGAACAAGATCTCCATATTCCAGCAGAAGCGAACGGGGCTGGTGGCCTTTTGCTAAAAGCAAAGAGCTCACAGTGAGTGACATCTGCAGTTGGTCGGGTCAGACAAGGGACATGGTATTCTTTTTTTAAAAAAAATTTATTATACCACCGCGAGATATACAATTACATAGATGTTTATGTCCAGGTTTCGGGTCATATATTGTTTCAGCACCCATCCTCCACCAGTGCCCATTTCCTACCACCGATGTCCGCCATTCCCTCCCCTCTCTCCTAGCCTGCTTCTATGGAGAGTTCTTTATCTCTTTTCTCTTTCTCTCTCTCTTTCTCTCTTCCTTATCTTACACACTGTGGATTGCAATACATAATTTAGAGGTTATCTATCGTGTGCATCTTTTTGCCTGTATTCAATACTCAGTTCTAGGCTAGTAGTATCACTTAAAACAATTGTTAGCACACTATTCCCTTCTCTGATCCAACCAACCACCGACTCCCAAACACTTGTGGTAGTTGCCATTTTTGGAAAGATCTCCTGATCCCTGTTTTGTCTGACCTTGGATATTGGTATCATAATATGTATATATGTATGTATATATATATATGTATGTATATATACATATATAGGGACATGGTGTTCTTACATGAATTGTTTGACGAACTTCAAGTCCAGCTCTTCGAAATAACATAGAGCTCTTGAAGGTAAAAGTTATACTGAGCAGGAGGAATTTGAAGATTGTATAAATGCATTACACCTTCCCTGTTTCAGCATGCTGCAGTCTGTGGTCTGCATGGTTTTCTCTGTTTTGGGCTTGATCTGCTGTCGTTGACATTGATTTTCTTTAACACTTCTGAAAATGAAGTGTAAGGTCATAACTAGTTGTGCAGTTCCACCTCTTCTCATTTCTTCTACCTCAAACTCGGAGCAATTTGAAAAGTGATTCATCTTGGAAAAACTGCCTCAAGAGGGTGATAGGGAAAGCCGATGTTCTCTCTCTGCGCATTGCTGTTTGGGCCTTATTATGTAGCATGGTTGTGGGAATTCTGTTTCTGAACTCTGCTAGGAAAGGAGTTTCTCATGATTTTTCCTTTAGGAAAATGCCCTTTCCCCATTTCTCATCTCAAGAAAACAGGGAAGACCTATGTGAATGATGAGTTTGGAAAAGATACTATAGCATTAGAGAATACATATTGCCTATTCTTAAAATGAGTCTTCATTTATTTCCACACTTTGAAGCACTTAATACATATTTATGTATGTATATATATATATATTAACTCAGTTATCTGAAACGAAAGACTACAAATATGTCTATATTCTCAATAAGCATTTTAGAGATAAGGCACAAAGAGTTTAATAACTTGACTCATGTCATACAGCTAGTTAAGAGGATGAGGGGCCGGAGCGATAGCACAGCAGATAGGGTTTTTGCTTTGCACGTGACTGACCTGCGTTCAACCCTGGTTCGATCCCGGCATCCAATATGGTCCCCTGAACACTGCCAGGAGTAATTTCTAAGCGAAGAGCCAGGAGTAACCCCTGAGCATCGCCGGGTGTGACCCAAAAAGGAAAAAAAATGAGGATGAACTCATGGGTCAGGGGTGTAGCACAAGTGGCTGAGTCCAGGCCTGTGTGTGACCCCTGTATCAGCAGCATCGCCGGTATAGTCCTCTGTAAATTAAAAAGAGCCAAGAGATGGAATGCTGGGGAGATGTGACAACTAGTACCATCTTGCATGCAGCTGACCCGTGTTCCATCTGCAGCATTCCATATGATACCCCAAGCACCAACAGGGGTAATTCCTGAGGGCATAGTCAGGAGTAACCCATGATCATTGCTGGGTGTGACCCAAAAACGCCTCCTAAAATGTAATGCAAACCTTTTTAGTCTGGTCTTAACCAGTCTGCAGTTCTTCCTCTTCTGGTTGGTGGCTGTAAGAAGCAAAAGGAACAGTGTGGTACTGGGGTCATCAGAAATCATTTCGTGTAAGTGAAGTCTGGGGTAACATCTGTTGGGGAATTACAACTAAAGGTTAAATGCCAACAGTCTGCGAGTTGACTTACAGAACTAAGCTTACCAAGTGAGTGGGGGAAGATTTGTGGGAACCTTAGAACTTGGAGGGGCATCTGTCATCGTTGGTGGATGTGGTGTTAGAACATTGTGTGACTGTTACTCTGTTCCTAAAAGTTCTATCATTAAACTCTATCATAAACAGTATTGTAAATCACAATGCCTCAGTAAATTGCAGTATTGCAAATCACTGTATTGTAAATCAGTGACACTGTGATACTGTAAATCACAGTATTGTAAATCACTGTGCCTCAATTAATAAAAACTGGGGAAAAGTGAAATTTTCTTTCAACTCAGAAAACCTTTTCACGGAAGTTTTCAGGTCAAGAAAGAAAACAGATTTATTGCTGATTAAGCATTAAGCCAGAAGGTGATGTACATCACGGGTCACCCACTGAGACAGCAACAACAGAAATCCCACCCTTTGTATAGCTAAACAAATCTACCTACTCTAGACAGGTGCCCAAGAGAAACAACTGATCCTGTGTAGTGAAACTGAGATTTGTTTCATGTAGATCGTCCTAGATTCACGTGTGTCCATCTCAGCTCTTAGTTCCTCTTGTATTTGTCCAGAAGAAAAACAATTTCTCTTATGTTAGTGACAAGAAGCAGTTTTTCAACTGGAGCTGGGCATCCACTGAAGTTGGGTATCTCCCTTCATTCTGAAACTGGGAGAGAGGGTTTCCATGCCCATAGTAAGAACTTTGGTTGGGTTGAGTTGTGGGAAAGGGGAGCGTGAGCCATACCCAGAGGAGCTCCAGGACTATTCCTGTCTGTGCTCAGAAGTGACCCCTGGTGGTGCTTGGAGGAACCATCTGTGGTGCTGGGGATTTGAATGGATTTGGGGCTACTAAAGTAAGCTCCTAAACCCTGTACTAAACTAAACTCCAGCCCTAATGTTAACATTCTAAAGATGATACCTCAGAAAGGCATTCCTGGAGAGTAAAGATAAAAGTCCCGTTATTCAAAGGGATTTATAGACACGTCAAAGGAAGAGAGAGGGCTTACTATGACAAGTCTTCTCAAATGGGAGCACCCTAAGGACTAGAAGGGGCAGGGCCAAGCAATTAGTGCAGCACCTTGCACACGACCAGCCAGAGATCAATCCCCAGCACTGCTGTGGGAGGCTCAAGAAAACAGAAAAGAAAAAGGAAGGGAGGGAAATACCATTTCTTATTTTCAACTGGGAGAATCCGGCTTCTTATTTTCCTCTGGTGACTGTCTTTGAAAATCTGAGGGAAAATAGGGATTGATTTCTTCCTGCCTCACCTCAGCAGTTACTGGTCAGAACCTGGCCCTGAGATCCCAGTTTGTTCTGCTGTGCGGTAGAATCCCACTACCCCCTTATTCTTTTTTTTTTTATTTTTTATTTTTAAATTACAAAGATATACAATTAAAAAGTTCATATCTGGGTTTTCGTCATACAGTGTTCCAGCACTCATCCCGCCACCAGTGCCCATCTCCCACCACCAATGTCCCCGGTTCCCTCCACCCTCCCCCAGCCCCCTACATGGCAGGTACTCCATCTCTTTCCGTTTCTCTCTCCCTCTCTCTCCTCCTTTCCCTCCAGACTATGGATTACAGAACATACATTAAAGGGTTGTCATGTGTATCTTTTTGCCTCTATTTAATGCTCAGTTCTAGGTTGGCATTAGTAGCCTCGACAATTGTTAGCACATTGTTCCATTTTCTGTCTTACCTAGCCTCTGACTCCCACACGTTTGTGATAATTTCCACCTTTGACAAGACCTCCTGATATGTTTCACTTGACCTTGTATATTGGTATCATAATATGTACATATATATTTATGTTATGCAAATAAATGCAGTCATTCTGTATCTGTCTCTCTCCTTCTGGCTAATTTCGGCTCAACATAATCTTCTCCATGTCTATCCATTTATAGGCAAATTTTATGACTTCATTTTTCCTAACAGCTGCATAGTATTCCATTGTGTAGATGTACCAAAGCTTTTTTATCCAGTCATCGATTTTCGGGCACTCTGGTTGCTTCCAGATTCTGGCTATTGTGAATAATGCTGCTATGAACATAAAAGTAGGGATGGTGTTTCCTCTGCGTATTTTTGGTTTCCCAGAGTAGATTCCCAGGAGTGGTATGGCTGGGTCAAATGGGAGTTCAATTTCTAGTCTTTGGAGGAATGTCCATATTGTTTTCCAAAAAGGCTGTACCAGCCGGCATTACCACCAACAGTGGATGAGTGTCCCCTTTCCCCACATCCACGCCAGCACTTGTTCTTGCTCTTTTGAATATGTGCCAGTCTCTGTGGTGTAAAGTGGTATCTCATTGTTGTTTTGATTTGCATCTCTCTGATGATTAGTGATGATGAGCATTTTTTCATATTTTTTTTGGCCATTTGAATTTCATCCTTGCTGAAGTTTCTGTTCATTTCTTCTCCCCATTTTTTGATGGGGTTGTTTGTTTTCTTCTTGTAAAGTTCTACCAGTGCCTGATATATCCTGCATATTAACCCCTTATCAGATGGGTATTGGGTGAATATTCTTTCCCATTCTGTGGACTGCTTTTGTATCTTAGTCACTGTTTCTTTTGAGGTACAGAAGCTTTTTAGTTTCATGTAGTCCCATATGTTTATCTTTTCTTCTAGTTGCTTTGTTAGTGATGTTTCACCTTTGAAGATGCCTTTAGCTTCAATGTCATGGAGGGTTTTTCCTATATTTTCTTCAATGTGCTTTATGGATTCAAGTCTGATATTGAGATCTTTAATCCATTTTTTTTTTTTCTTTAATCCATTTTGATCTGATTTTTTGTGCATGGTGTTAGACACAGGTCCAAATTCATTTTTTACATGTTGCTGCCCATTTTTCCCAGCACCACTTGTTGAAGAGGCTTTCCTTACTCCATTTTAGACTCTTTGCACCTTTATCAAAGATTAAATGATCATGTGTTTGAGGTTGTTTGGTGTTAGAATACTCAATTCTATTCCATAGGTCCACAGGTCTGTTTTTATTCCAATACCATGCTGTTTTAATTACTACTGCCTTGTAGTACAGTTTGAAGTTGGGAAAGGTGATGCCTCCGATCTTCTTTTTCCTGAGGATTGCTTTAGCTATCCTTGGGGGGTTTATTGTTCCACACAAATTTTAGGAGTGTTTGGTCAATTTCTTTGAAGAATGTCATGGGTATCCTTATAGGGACTGCACTGAATCTGTACAGAGCTCTAGGGAGTATTACCATTTTGACAATGTTGATTCTCCCCATCCGTGAGCAGGGAATATGTTTCCATTTCCTTGTGTCCTCTTTTACCCCCTTATTTGTAAGGAAGTAGTGACCAGACCAGAAGCTAAGTACTGGTGATCTTCTCTCTCTCTCTCTCTCTCTCTCTCTCTCTCTCTCTCTCTCTCTCTCTCTCTCTGGTAGGAAGATGGATGATCCCAGAGTGATGGAAAACCTCTGCCGTGGGTGTGTCCCTTCACCTTTCACTTATAAGCGCTAAAACTTCAGTTCACACATCCTTAAAATGAGTGCACGGGTCTGGGTGATCTCACAGAACGCCAGGGATTCAAGTTAGGGTCCGCCACACGCATGTCATCAGCCACACAGTCATTGTCCTCCTGTTCTGGTCACTGGCACTCGTGATGAGCACCGCCCCTTGCTGGGCTGCATGTGAAAGCTTTTTATCTGTCCAAGCTAGACACTTGGATCTCACACTCCTAGTGTGGAACGTGCCTGTCCTCACAGTAAGTGAAAACAGTTCCCATCAGTTTGCGAAGACAGGGTAGGTAGTAGAGAAAATAGACTGAACATGTTCTTCATAACACCATTACCCAGGTTTTTATACATGCATTTTGTACTTGATATTTTACTAAAAACAAGCATTAAAGAAACCACTGCTTTGGAAGGTTGGGGAGAGGATGTTTCTTTCAAAGGTTAAGCCTTGAAAATTGACAGTTAAGTAGCCCAAGTGAGATCCAATAGCATCACTGAAATTAAAGAAAGATGTTTCTATGTCTCCAGTTCAGTGTGAAAAGCAGTTGCCAGCAGCTACCATCATACACACTTGTATGCAAGAGACTAAGAATTCAGCAATGAATGAGACACATTTCTGTCATGCAGAATGTCACAGTTCAGTTGAGGAGGTGGTAGACACACCAGCCATCTAGTTTGTGACTAATTCAGATTTTCTCCAAGCAGAAGGGGAAGATAAAATTTTGGTGTGAAAATTTTAAGACAGAGCATGTAATAGGTATTTATGGAAATTTATGTTATTTTCTTTTCATATTTTTACAATAGCATAAAACAATAAATATTACAGTGTCTGCCCCACCCCTCCTTCACCCTATTTCCTTAACCCTTTGGATACCTCAGTTCATAAAAATGTAGAAAAGAAGATATTCATATGAAAACCACTCAAAGAAAAGCATTGCTAATATTTAAGTTACTCACAACTTGTGTAGATTTCATTTAATTAATTATACAGTGAGATCATCGTATTCCCTCAGATAGATTTGTTTGATTTTACTTGGTGATATAATAAACAGTCCCCTAAGTCAATGTTATTAGTAACTGTATTCTCAGAATAGATAGGTCACAGTTTAATCACTGTGATTTTAATCACATGTTCATTTAAAAAATTGAAACATGCAGATGGGTGGAAACAATGGGAAAATGATCAGTCATATGTCTTTCACATGTTCAACACCTTACAATTTTTCTCTGTGTTAGCTGATTAAATGGTATAACACACATACATTGACTCAAGAGTAAATTACAGGAAATATGATATTTTGTGTTTCAATACATCTTCGTGCATCTTCTAAGAATATGAATATTATCTTACATGCCCAAATGCCATCATTATATGTAATAAGTTGAGGCCAAACAGGTTGCACAGCAGTAGGGTATTTGCCTTGCATGCAACCATCCCAAGTTCCATCCCTGGCACCCCATATGGTCTGCAAGCCTGCCAGGAGTGATCAATGAGTGCAGAACTAGACGAAAGCCCCAAGCACCACTGGGTGTGACCCTGACCCACAAAAAAGAAGTCAATAATGCTTCCCTTATATAATCTGATATTTACACTATTCATAGCGCCACATCAAAATATACTGTATAACGATCTCTTTTGTAGGGAGGCAAGGACAGAACTCTTGATTATGCTTAGAGCCTATTCCGGAGCTCTGTGCTCACAGATGACCCCTGCAGTCACTGCTCAGGGAACCTCTAAATACGGCACCAAGGATTCAAACCGGGATCTGCCATATGTAAGGCAGGGCAAGTGTTTTAACCCCTGTTCTATCTCTCTGGTTCCTACTTATTTCTCAAAACTGGATTCGCTCATGGTTTGTGTATTGCTTTTGGTCATTATATCTTTGGCCTGTTATTTTGGAATAGACCCCCATCACATTCCCTCCAGACAAAAGATTAGATGAGGCTGGGACTTCTCATTGTAACAAGAACAAAAGAATAGCTATGCTTTGTGCATGACGATTTTTTTGCATTTTGAAGGATTTCCTTCAGTTGACAACTCAGAAATATAGTTCTTAGGTTCAAATAATGACTATGCATAGAATAATGTATACACTTGCATGTATATCTATATGTATATACATTATGTATGTGTATATAAGCATATATGTGTGTATGTGCCTTTTTCAACTTGAAGTCCCATCCTTTTATGGAGAGGGACACACCTAGAGATGCTCAGGGGTAACTTCTGGCTCTGTGCTCAGGAGTGACTTCTGGAAGTGCTTGGGCAAACATATGGGATGCTGAGGACCAAACCTGGGTCAGCCACCTGCAAGGCGAGCACCCTATCATGTCTCCAGCACCAAGAAGGCCCATCATTGACCTATCTCTATAATGCTAGCGAGAGTTGGGTTTGTATAAGCAATAATCATTACTGCAGAAGGCATGTCCAAACTGAACACACACAATTCTTCCCTAGCCTTCTCCTCTGGCATCAACTCTTCAGGCTTGATGAAATTTAAAGCCCATAAATAATACATCTGGCTGGGACCAGAGTGATAGCCCAGCTGGTAGGGCGTTTACCTTGCAAGCGGCTGGCCTGTGCCGGCCTAGGTTTGATCCCCGGCATCCCATATGGTCCCCCAAGCACCGCCAGGAGTAATTCCTGAGTGCAGAGACAGGAGAAACCCCTGAGCATTGCCGGCTGTGACCCAAAAAAGAAAAAATAATAATAATACATCTGGTACCACAAATCCAGGTACCAGGATCTCTCATTCTCCGCCTTCCAAAGATACCGTTAGGTTAAGAAACAGTCTCTTAAAGTGTCCCTTTTCTCTTCTAACTGATTTCAAGTTACACGTGGAGGCTATTGTTAGCTTTAGATATCTACTTGGTGCTTGGTTGAATAATATAGTGACAATTGAAATGGGACATGGAGCCCTCTGTGTGGAGAGATAGAGAATGAAGAGCAACTTTTATCTAAATAAGTCAACAAAAACCTTCTTGTTCTACCAGTGCGGTAGCAGAGAAAAAAGTACTTTGCCTCTGACAGAGCAGTGAGGCAGGAACAAGAAACATCATGGGATTAAATGTGGACTCTCAGGTCTAGGGAAGAATTAATTTCCTATTTCCTGCCTCCATTTTCTTTGCATTTTGTTTGGTGGGAATCTGGATCCTAAGACTTCACTAGATGTTTTCAGTATGGGCAGAAGCTATTTCCCTTTAAATTATGTGTTGCCATCCTTGAAATAGTGTCGAAGGCATCAGCCATCATTTATGAGTTTGCTGTTTACCAAGCATATAGATGATCACTCTTTATGTTATTTCATTTATTTTTCAAAACAAAACCATAAGGCGTGTGATTTGAACATCCTCGGACAACAAAACTGAAAGAAGCCAGATAACTTACTCAAGGTCGCACAGCTAGAACCTGGTCACCAAATCTTCTTCACTCAATAGTATACTTGGGGAACTTGATAGACTATACCATGCTGTGCTCTGTCATGGTAAGCTGTGCTGTGCTGTTAAGCTGTGCTTTTACTATGCTGTGCTGTGCTGTGTTATACTATGCTGTACTAAGCTTTGCTGTGTTACATACACTAAACACAATATACTATGCTATTCTATGTTATACTGTATTATGCTATGCCTTGCTATGTTATACTGTATTATGCCTTGCAGTGTTATACTATGCTATGCTAAGCCTTGCTGTTACACTATATACACTATACTATGCTGTGCTATACTATGCTATGCTGTTATACTATACCATGCTATACCTTGCTGTGTTTATACTATACTGTGCTGTTATACTATACTATGCTATACCTTGCTTTGTTATACTATACTATGTTATACTGTGTTATACTATACTACACTGCTATAGTATGCTATGTTGTTATACTATGCCTTGCTGTGTTCACTGTATCACTGTATCACTGTCTTCCGTTCATCATCGATTGGCTCGAGCAGGCACCAGTAATATCTCCATATGTCCTGTCTCATGCTAGTAGAGCCCAAAGGCACCTGCTTGCTCCAGGAACAAAAAGAGTCTCAAACCATTCCATCAGGTCATGGGAATGAGGTATAAAATTGTTACTGGTATTTGGCATATCAAATACGACACGGGTTGCTTGCCAGGCTCTACCGTGTGGGTAGGATACTCTTGAAGTCATCTCTAAATCCAGCATTTATTGATGAACCATGCAGCCTGGGTGCCTGGTGAGCGGCTGTTATACTATACTATTACTATACTATGCTATGCTATACTATGCTATGCTGTTATACTATACTGTGCTATGCTGTTATACTATACTATGCTATGCTGTTATACTATACTGTCTTGATTGTTATACTATACTTTGCTATGCTGTTTTATACTATACTATGTCTTACTTGTTATAATATACTATGCTATGCTCTGTTATACTGTACTATGCTATACTCAGTTATACTATACTATGCTATGCTGTTTTATACTATACTATGCTATGCCATATTATACTATGCTATTATACTATACTATGCCTTGCTGTGTTATACTATGCTATGATATGCTGTTATACTATACTATGCTATACTGTGTTATGCTAAACTATGTTATCCTGTCTTATACTATACTATGCTGTGCTACACTATATTATATTATGCCTTGCTGTGCTATATTATGCTATGGTATGCTATACTACGCTATGCTGTTATTCTATACTATACTATACTATACTATACTATACTATACTATACTATACTATGCTGTGCTGTGTTATACTATACTATGCCATGCCTTGCTGTGTTATACTATACTGTCAGTTTTCAAGTATAGTTGACTGACAGTATTGTGGTTCGATGAAGACCCCAGTTACTGCTAGGGTCCAACGACCGACAGATAAAGGAACCAGTCCACAGGTTCTGTAAGTTCTTACTTTAATATTTCTTCTATTACTGTCTCCTCACTCCACCTTAGCCCAAGAATCTTTCTTTCTCTCCCAGAAGTTTCTCTGGGAAACTATGCTTTTCCCTAGTTTTCCCTAGGATTTTCCCTAGTCCACTGGGATTCTCCCAGCAGGCTGTCTAGCAGGACCCCACTCTCTCTTCTCTCCCTCTGCTAGCAAACTCTCTCCAGCAAACACTCTCCAGTTCTCTCTAACTAACTCTCTCAAAGACCCTCCAAAAACTCCCCAAAGACTCTGTACTCTCCAACTCTCTCCAAACACTCTCCATGGGCAAGCCTAGGTGCTCTCTCCTCCTCTCTCTCTCTCTCTCTCTCTCTCTCTCTGTCTCTCTCTCTCTCTCTCTCTCTCTCTCTCTCTCTCTCTCTCTCTCTCTCTCTCTCTCTCTCTCTCTCTCTCTCTGACCAGGCTCAGAATCCTGGCTTCAACTGACAGTTTCCAACTGCTTCTCCCTTTGGTTAGGATACTGGCCTTTTAACCCTTTAAGGGCTATTCCCAACACTATAGTGCTGATATTCTGTACTGTGCTATGCTGTGTACATAGCACAGCACAGTACAGAATATTAAACTACCCACAAGCAGTCTTTATAGGGAAAATAAAAAAAAATTCTGCTGCCAGAGTATGAACAATGAATATGAATGGCCTCGAGCATTCCATTATAGGCACACTTATTCAGTGTTAAATAGCCCATTTTTTTCCACAGAAAGGGCTGACTTGGACATATAAAATAACAGAGGATGGGAACAGATGTCAGAGGATCTCAGTGCAAATCTTGGTTTCCTGGCTCAAATTAGCAAACATCATCAGTCCTTTGTTTCCTTGCCGATAAAACAGTATAATAATGGCATCTACCTATCTACCTTGCAGGGTCATTAGGTTAAATGCAATAATGCATGCTGGAAGCAGCTTGCCAGGTGTAATGTACCAACTGAGCTAAGAAATAGTGATGAGCAGAGGCCGCTATAAGCCTTGAATCTTCAATATTGCTAGAAAGTCTTGACACAAACCATTTTATCCCATTCTTCTTGTTGTTTCTTATAGAAAACATCTAGCTGAAAGATGGTATCATAACCTAAATCTGCCATTGTGTAGGCCATCTTTCCTCATATTCCATTTATATTGGGGCCACCACACAGTATCACGACGATAGGTATGACTTCCTTTTCAGCTGTTCAGTTACAAGCTCTTCTAGTGTTTTGGTAAGTCCCTCAAGGGAGTCTTCTGGAATGGAGATCAACTTCCCCATGCTTGTGCATCCCAAGTGCCAGCGCCTACCTATGATGAGAAAATGGGAAGGTGGGAGTGAGGGGGAGAACAAGGAGGTCCAGATGTCTTCTTCCAAGAGGATTAATCCCATCTAAATAGGGGGAGACCTGATTTTCATAATCCCAATGATGACCATGGCATCTGTAATGAGGGACTCTAACCTCTAATGTAGGAGGAGGTAACAAGCCCTAGGGAGGATTCTAACCACTAAAGTTTGCTCTACCAAGAGTGCACTACGTCCCTGGGCATATCTGGGGTCTGAGCTGATATCAGGCATGACTACGGTAACCAACAGCAGTGGGATTAGATAACTCTGTGTGTGTGTGAGAGAGAGAAAGAGAGAGAGAGAGAGACAGAGAGACAGAGAGAGAGACAGAGATTCTGCTCAGCTACCACCCTCTCTCTAGATTTTGCAGCCCACACTTTGCCCACGGCTAAATTCCTGTGTCTTGGTCTCATTAATATTCCAGTTCTTATCTGGATGTGAAATCACTTCTTTTGAACTAAGTGAGATGGTTAGAGAAAGAAATCGTTCTGGTGAACTAGCAAGGGAGCAAAATTTTCCATGAATTAAAGTTTGTGTTTTGACAAAGACTATAGGAGAAACCCAAAGAAATCTTACCGACATGACAGATTTTCAGAGTTACTGTCCTTCTCCTAAGCTTTTGATGCAGTTTCTTCACTTTTCTCCTGAATGGCTCACCAATGTGTTGGTGGAGACAGGAGGAGCCCCAAGGGACCAGCCTAGATAAGAGTTCATTCCTGTTTGATCCCATTGACTTCCTGGGGAAAGCCTGGAGGGTTGGAGTGGGGAAACCAGAGGAAAAGCTATGGCCTCAGACTGGAGCTTTTGCCAGGAAAGGAAGTTCAGCCCTGACCTCCACTGAGGTTCCCGGGTTCCTTGTCTACCCTCTTCAGAAGAACTTCAGGAGATAAATGACAAAGTTAAATCTATTTATGAGGAGGGAGTGAGAGAGGCAGAGTAATGTGTTTCAAGAGAGAATATGGCCTTCCCCAGAAGAGGTTGTTGAGGTACCCTACAAAGCAAGAGAAAGGAAGTACATTTCCCAAGTTGAAATGTGGTTGACCCCAACTGTGATGTGCCTACACACAGACATGTTTTAGGGGATATTTCTAAACCACAGGATATTAAATGTCTGGGGTGTGGTTCTCATCTACAGAAGGAATAAGCTCACCCTTTGAACGCATGCTGTTCCCTGTAATGAAACTCCCCTGTGCTGCTTTACCATTGTAAAAAGCTGTGCCCTGCCTCTTCTCTCTCTCAGCAACCTCATCCGAAATGCTCTACATCTCTGTTTTATTAAATGACTACATTTTCATGGTTGCCAGCAACCAAACTTATTTGTTAAGAAAGTCTGCCCTTACAATGGAGATTTAAGAATCTCCAATGACTTTTTAAAATATTTTTATTATACCACTGTGAGATACACAGTTACAAAATTGTTCATATTTGGGTTTCAATCATAGTGTTCCAGCACCCATCCCTCCACCAGTGCCCATTTCCCTCCACCAATGTCCCATGATTTCTCCCCCTCCCCCAGTCTGCATCTATGGCAGGCAATTTTCACCTCTCTCCCTTTCTCTCTCTCTCTCTCTCTCTCTCTCTCTCTCTCTCTCTCTCCCTTCTCTTACACACTGTGAATTGCAATACATACATTTTGAGGTTATCATGTATGTCCTTTTGCCTATTTCAATACTCAGTTCTACACTGGTATTATCACTATCTTCCCGGTCATCATCTATTTGCTCGAGCGGGCATCAGTAATATCTCCATATGTCCTGTCTCATGCTAGTAGAGCCCAAGGGCATCTGCTTGCTCCAGTAACATAAAGAGCCTCAGACAATTATATTAGGTCATGGGAATGACCTAATATAATTGTTACTGGTATTTGGCATATCAAATACGACATGGGCAGCTTGCCAAGCTTGTCGTGTGGGTGGCATACTCTTTTAGTTACCTCTAAACACAGCATTTATTGATGAACTGTGCTGCCGCTTGCGGCCGCCAAGCCGGGCTGTGATAGGTTCATCTGCTGCTGGGTGGAGTTCTGACGAGAGGGAAATTCTATGTGGAAGATGGCGGCCCTGATGGAGTGGGGGGCGGGTTTCGTCTGGCTTGCTGTGAGGCCCTGCTGGGGTGGCTGGCCAGGGCTAGAACCCGCCATCCCTCCTGGGTGCCTCGTGAGAGACTGGGCACAGAGAGAGCAAGTAGCAGCTCTGCCCCATGTCTGTCAGTCTCTGGATCAGCATACCTGGGCCAGATTGAAAAAAAAATAAACTGCTGCAGTTTTTTTTTCAATCCGCCTAGGTATGCGGATCCAGTATTATCACGATCACAATCACGATCTTCCCGTTGATCACCTATTTCCTAGAGCGGGCACCAGTAATATCTCCATATGTCCTGTCGCATGCCAGTAGAGCCAGGGGCATCGGCTTGCTACAGGAACATAAAGAGCCTCAAACCATTATATTAGGTCATGGGAATGACCTAATATAATTGTTACTGGAATTTGGCATATCATATACAACATGAGAAGCTTGCCAGGCTTGTCGAGCGGGAGACAAACTCTTTTAAACACCTCCAAATAAAGCATTTATTGATGAACCAGCAAGCGTCCGCGCGAGCCGCGCTGTGATGGGCTGGTCTGCTGGGTGGAGTTCTGACGAGAGGGAAGTCCAGAAGTGGAAAATGGCGGCGCCCGTGGAGTGAGGAGGGGTGGTCTGGCTTGTTGTGAGGCTCTGCTGAGGTGGTGGGCCAGGGCTAGAACCCGCCATGCCTCCCGACTGCCTCATGAACGGCTGTGCACAGGGAGAGCAAGGAACAGCTCTGCCCCATGTGTGAGAGTCTCTGGACCAGCATACCTGGGCCGGATTGAGGAAATTATCATTTACTGTAAATGATACCAGTATTATCATTTACAATAATTATTAGTACACTGTTCCTTTCTCTGTGTTGCCTAACCTCTGACTCCTACACATTTGCAGTAGGTTCTACCCACTGACAAGACCTCCTGATCCATGTTTTGTCTGGCCTTGGATGTTGGTATCATGCTATTTTTATATTCCGCAAATAAATGTAGTCATTCTATATCTGTCCTTTTTCCTCTAGCTAATTTTGCTCAGCATGAGCCTCTCCATGTCCATCCATTTATAGGTAAATTTCACAGCTCCATTTTTCCTAACAGCTGCAAAGTATTCCATTGTGTAGATGTACTACAGTTTCTTTACCCAGTCATCTGTTCTCGGGTACTCTGGTTGTTTCCAGATTCTGGCTATTGTGACTAGTGCTGGTATGAAAATAAAAGCACAGATGGTGTTTCTGCTTTGGAGTCTTTGGAGGACTCAAGACTTAAGAACAATGACCTTAAAACAGTTCCATCTTCTAAAGCATTTGGCTGCATTTGCAAGTCAGAAGGACAGTTTCTTAATGAGAGGACAGAAGGAAAGAAAATCTAGAATAAGAGAATAATTCTAAAACAATTCATGGGGATGACCAAAACAATGAGGGGGTTACAGGAAAGTCATTTGCTAAATATAGGGTCACTCCCTCTACTGTCATCTTGGGAATCTTTGACCGAGAAGGTGATAGCAGATTCAAAAATGTCTGCCATGCTAATAATAATAGTCCTTTTACTGATTGCTATTAAGTTTCTATAATAAATGTTGTTTTAGTTATTAAATTCTTGCAAACAAAATAGCATCTTCAATTCTCTCTCTCTCTTTCTCTTTGTGTGTGTGTACATCTTTTTCAAAACTCAACAAGAAAATCATTTTGGTCTTTCATTGTCATAAAAATGGCTTCTCCTAAGACTGAAAAGGCATCAATATTTCTCAAAATAAAGCAGCAGGAGAGCTAGAATACTTGCTGATATTCCCACAGGATAGAACTTCTAACAGAGTGGCAATGCCCTGGCTAGTCTTTGTCACTAGAAACAGAATCTCTCATCTTTGTGCAGGGCAAGGTAGAAGCTGAGTTCCACCTGGTCACAGCAGAAGAAGCTGAGAGGAACCCTGTTGGAAAAGCCCGGAAGGAGCCAGAGCCCCTGGCCAAGCCCAAGTGAGTTGAGCTGCAAGAATCAGAAATGCTGAAACAGCCTTTGCAATTCCCTTACCTAAGGCTCAAAGCTTTGATTTAGTGGTTTTAACTGCTGGTCCACGAACCAGTCCTGATCTGAGATACAAAATGGTTGAAAGCCATTGTTTTATTGGATCCCTCAGACAGAACTGAAAAGTATCCACCAAAAGGTGCCGTCACCTATGTAGTATTTTGTTTCTGTAGTTGGAAAATATTTTAAAATATTACTGAATTTTTGGCAAATGAAGAGCTTGCTTTTTTCTAGTACAACCACAGAAGAATCTCTAGATTAACCTTTTTAAGACTTTTTTCTTCTCATTTTTTAATGAATATGGTTCATATAAAATGATAAATTCACTTATGAATTTACATGATTTTTCCTTCTTGTTCTGTAATCATACACACAAAATTATATTAATGCTTCATTTATTCCTTGCTGAAAAGTTTTGCCTTGTTGCCATTAATATCATAATAAGGATTTTTATTTACTCACTAATTTCCATTATTTGAGGCAAGAATCTACTATTGAGGCAATGTGATTTGCAATGTTATTAATGATAGGATTTCCTGCATACAAAGTTCCAATACCACACTCAACCAAAGTGTCCACTTCTGTCACTGGACCCTCAAACCTCCTCTACCATTGTGGTAAGATCAATTCTATAGATAGATGGTCAGTTCTCACGATCAGATCTCAGCACATGATCAGTTCTCATGTTCTATTTCCTTTGGCCATTTGTTATTTTTACCATGTTTCTTCATATGCCAATATTTAGGATTTGTAATGGTTGTACAATATTCCATAAAGTTGATGCTCACAACTGACTTATTTGCTATCCTATAATTGGATATTTACATTACCTGTACTTTCCCCCCATTGTCACGACCATAATATTTTTTAATTTTACCTTTATAAACTATTACTTTAAAATAAATTTTCAGAAGTAGATTTTATAGAACAATTACCCTATTCGATTTAATCCATGCTTGCATATCAATTAAAAATAAAATATACATAGATGTGAAATATAAATACAAACGACTCTTTCAAATTCTACCTATCCTTGCATCCTAAGGGACACAAGATGAATGAATATTCCCTTCTCTGTCCCAACCTATCATTTATCATAGGAACATGAATTACTAATGTTGGGTGCTTAGTTAGTCATTACTGCAGCATTATTTCTTGATCTCCTACCATATATAGTCTCCAGAAATCATTTTAGAAGAACAGAAAGAAATATAAAACATAGCCTTCCCTTTCCAAGAACTTTATGTCTGCTTAGGAAGAACAAAGAAACTCAAAAGATTCTCGTCAGAGTATGGAAGATAAATATGTTCTGTTTAGAAAGGGGATAAGTCAAACGTCAGGCGAGATCAGAATGTGGAAGGAGGGAGTCACAATGAACTGGGGTGGCAGGGCAAGCCCCACGAGCAGCTCAAGCTTGGACAGATGTCCCCTCTTGCCGTATTCCAGACCAGTCTGGACCAGGGTGCAGAAACCATACCAGCCCGAAAAAGAAACGGTTCCTGCTTCAGGGCGCCACATCTCCTGCTCTTGGGCTTATCTTTGAGAAGTCCCAGAAAGTGGGAGTCAGAAATACTTCCTGAGCTTGCATGTTCTGTGCATTTACAGGACACCCCACCTTGACCCTTTCTTGCTTCCTTTTCAGCCGCCCGGATACCTCCTTCTCCTGGTTCGTGAGCCCCTTCAAGTGCCTGTACCACCTCATCTGGAGGAATTATAAGAAGTACATCATCATCGCTTTCATTCTCATTGTCCTCATCATCTTCCTGGTCCTCTTCATCTACACTTTGCCAGGAGCCATCAGCCGAAAAGTTGTGGGCTCATAGATGATGGTACCGGGATCCTTCCTTCCCCCTAACCCTGCCCCGGTCCCATCTTTTTCCCAACCCTGCCCTTCCCTTCCCTAACCCTGCCCAGGACCCTCCTTTCTTTAACCCTGCCCTGCTCATAAGCAAACATTTAAGCTTGTGTGCTGTGTGCAGGAACTAAGCCGAGTGCAGGGGGAATAGATCCAAATGGCCCGGAAATCAATTCCTCTAAGTACAGATCAGGTCTTGGGAGAGATGAAATTGCAGTAATCTCTCTACCCCACTGCCACCACCTTCCGCATTTACCATTTTTATGTGTTCACCTAAGGACAGCATGAAATAATTACCCCTTCACCTCAGAGTAACCAGGGGTGACCTCAAATGAACATAAATGAGTATTTTCTTTATGTAATTCGTTCTATTTTAAGATCTTTAATTCTAGGTTTGAGCTGTTATTGGAAGTACTTTTAAAAACATTTTATAGCAAATAAAGTACTTCAGTAAATTACTTGATATTTAACCTGTCCCCTACACTGTAGCCTTGTTAGATCCCTATGGTTTACATTCACTTATTCATGCTATGTAATATGCTTGAGAAAAATTTCATGTGAGTCACTTAAAATACTTTATTATAAAAAAATTCCCACCTAGAGAAATGATTTCACTGGTTTCCCACTTAAGTCAACACTTGTAATATATGCTCAATAGTAGTATTAAGTTCTGTAGAAATCCCTGTAGATATAAACCTCATAGCAATTTCAGAGTTGGAATTTTGTAAATATGGAACATATGTGTGAGTTTGTGTGTAGGGTGTTGTGGAATCCGTGCAGGGAGGAAGACAAAACCCCTTGAACCAGCAGGAATAATATTTAAGTCATATATATAGGTTCCATCAATACTAGTGTTCCCACAAACCATAATACAGTGGGCATCCCTATTGCTATTCAGAATATGATCTTACTGACATGTTGTGGTAAGTTTTATCATGAATCTTAAGCATGAACTAATTTCCAAGCACATTTAATGACTTAGAAACAATATCCTATGCACTTGTCAAGTAGAGTCTCTTATTCATGAAAGTAAACTTCTCTTCAAAACAACAGTCAAGGTCTGCCACCTAATTTAAATAAATGAGTATAAGGAGCTGGCCTTAAACTTCCTACTTCCTTAAAGTAGGAAACATAGAATTGGAATGTTTGGCCTCAACTTCACTACAAAATTCCTACCTCATAATCAACTAAATGTGACACTATTTGTTCTTTCTATTATTGGGTTTCTTAGAATGGAATGGATTGGGGTTCACCACTCAACACCAGAAGTACAGGGATACTTTTTTTTATTACGCTATTTTTCAAATATGTGACTCTTTTAAATAAAGATGTTGCTTCCATATGGAAAGTAGTTCTAAAATGTTCTTTATTCACCAGAGACTAAGCATGGTCTATATAATTTTAGACTTAGCATCAGTCACTAGATTATTGTCCTAGCTGCTTGCTCCCTAATAACCAAAATGCACTGTTTCACTCAGAGCTGAAAAGCAGAGTATTTATGATTTTAGCTCCATTTTCAGTAAGTTTATTTGCATAAATTGCTCATTCTTGTCAGGAAATAGTATACAAATGTTAATAATATTGAATTCAAAAACACCTGATGAGTTATAAAACATGTTGAATACATTTTAAGTAAATATAGACATCACTGTCACTGTCACTGTCTTCCCGTTCATCATCGATTTGCTCGAGCGGGTTCCAGTAACATCTCCATATGTCCTGTCTCATGCTAGTAGAGCCCAAGGCATCTGCTTGCTCCAGGTACATAAAGAGCCTCAATCCATTCTGGAATGAGTCTATAATTGTTACTGGTATTTGGCATATATATCAAATACAACACGGGTAGCTTGCCAGGCTCTGCCGTGCAGGTAGCATACTCTTGTAGGCATCTCTAAGTCCAGCATTTATTGATGAACTGCGCGGCCGCTTATGCGACCGCGCGAGCCAGGCGCTGATAGGCTGGTCTGCTGGGTGGAGGTCTGACGAGAGAGAAGTCCGGATGTGGAAAATGGAGGCCCTCATGGAGTGGGGGGTCGTCTGGCTTGTTGCGAGGCTCTGCTGGGATGGTGGGCCAGGACTAGAACCCACCATCCCTCCCGGGCGCCTCGTGAGCAGCTGGTCACAGGGAGAGTCAGTAGCAGCTCTGCCCCATGTCTGCGAGATATAGACATATCTAAAACTATATGTAAAGCATGATGTAAAAAGAAAATACATATGCATGTAAAATATCTCTAAGATGTGTCAGAATGTTAATAGCAATTACCATAAGTACTATTTTCTTTCCCTTTTGGTTTTTCTCCCCAAAATATTTAATAAACATATTGTTTCAATGTAAAAGTTTAATGCAACTTTAAATGTATATTAAATTTATTCTCAAATTTATGTTTGCTGTTTGTTTGGGGGCCATATCTGACAGTACTCAGGGCTTACTCCTGGCTCTGTGCTCAGTGATCTCTCCTGGCAGGCTCAGGAGATTTATCTGTGTTCTTAAATAAGACAAATATAAATTTATTCATTTGACAAATTTCATGTGGAAAGCAGGGCATCAAACCGATTGACTGCCTGCAAGACAAGTGCCCTACTTGCTGTACAAAATTTAGTTTGGGCCCTAAATTTAAATGTATGTTAAGTCTGAAAGTTTAGTATGTGGAGACAAAATTTTAAACACTTAACTGTCTTCTATGAGGTAGGCAGTAGATATAAGGTAGAAATAAGGAGACACTGGGGCCAGACCAATAGCCCAGTGGGTAGGGCGTTTGCCTTGCATGCGGCTGGCCTGTGCCGGCCTGGGTTCAATCCCGGCATCCCATATGGTCCCCGAGCACCGCCAGGAGTAATTCCTGAGTGCAGAGCCAGGAGAAACCCCTGAACATTGCCGGATATGACCCCCAAAAAGAAAAAACAGAAATAAGGAGACACAAGCCATTTTACCATGGCATTCACATCCCAGCTACTTTTTTTGGTGGGTCACACCTGGAAATGCTCGGGAATGCTCGGGGTTATTCCTGGCTCTGCACTCAGGAATTACTCATGGTGGTGCTCAGGGGACCATATGGGATGCAGGGAATTGAGCCGGTTTGGCCACATGCAAGGCAAATGTCCTACCCGCACAACACCCCCCACCCCAACTACTTTAAAGATTTTATTTATGTTTGATCTTTTTTTTTTTTTTTTTTTTGGTCACACCCGGCAATGCTCAGGGGTTACTCCTGGCTCTGCACTCAGGAATCACTCCTGGCGGTGCTCGGGTGACCATATGGGATGCCGGGGATCGAACCCAGGCTGGCACAGGCCGGCCGCGTGCAAGGCAAACGCCCTACCCGCTGGGCTATCGCTCCGCCCCTGTTTGATCTTTTTAAACATAAAAATTATGGTGGGACTCCCCAACAGTACTTGGGGATCCAGGGTCCATTCCCTGCAATTCTCAGGCAAGTTAGAAAATTGTGAGTGTGTGCGGATACAGTGCTGCTCAGACTCTACAGTGTTGGGGACCACCAGGACCACCTCGTCAGTGCCTGAGTGACTCCAGGCTTATATTCTGGGTGCTCAGGGCCCCATGTGGCAGCACAGATTGAACCCAGGTCATGCACTGATATTGATATTAACTCTATCTCCTGTTCCCTTAAGGTATTGTTTTATCTCCAATATTTTTTCAGCTGTCCAAAACACATACCAGGTAAGGAATGTGTTTCATAGACAAGGTCTAAAGAAAGGTACACTATTTATCTTCTGCTTCATTGATAAAATAAAGGATTATTTTAGGATAGATTTGAGATAAGAAAGTGCAATTTCTGTTGGATCCTGGACAGCATAATGAGAAGTCAGCTTTTGGCAAAACAATGCACTTTATTCAAATTCACAATAAAAATAGACTGGAAGCTGAAAATGCTTCTAAGTAGAGCTCATCAATTTTGCTTTGATGTCAAAAGATGTCCATGCTGATAGACCTTTAGAAGAATATGAAACACTTTCAGATCAGATGGCAACATAAGAAATGTGTGAGAAGAAGTGGTAAGAAAAGATAATTTTGGAATCAGCTCTGTCTGGTGTTCTATACATAGGTTATCACTATGGCCCGTCCTGAGTAAAAAATAAATAAGAAGAATCATGTTCTAGTCCTAATTTTGTAGCACTAGTCCTAAAGATATTACAGCTTAATTTTTTTTAAATTTGAAAACAGAAGGTCTATTTTCCAAGAAGTTGTCATGGTCCTTATTTGTGTTTTTAAATAAGACGAATTTAAATTTATCCCTCTGACAAATTTCTTCATCTAATAGAGAAAGAATTTTTCTTATACCTTAAATCTGTGAGTGGTTTTACTTGGTGAGTTTTTAAAGAAATAATTTATATCCACCCCCCCCCAAATTAAGCAAAGCAAGATTAACACCAGGAGCAACAAACACATTTAGGATAAAATTTCCATTGTATGTCTTCAGTCTTTGAAACATTTGGTACCTTCCTTGTTCTTTCCCTTAAAAGACACATAAGTGGAAATTACCAAATGGACTGCACAGCAGGGTCATTTAGCATTCATTCTTTAAACTGATAACTATGAAGCTCCATTCCCTTTCCAGGTGTTGTTGTCAATACTGGAGACACAAAAGCACACACAGTCCTATAATGCAAGGCTCAGCTCTAATGGAGCATAGACTTTGCTGGAGAAAGGACATTAATCAAATAATTACACATGGAGATGGTGACGGGCTAATGGATTGAATAGGGGCAAAGTTCTGGAAACAGAAACACATTTACAGAAGATCCACACCCCCCCCCATCTGTATGTCAAGACGTCTTCCTTGGGTAGTAGAGCTGAGGGAGATGCAGAATAAGGAGGGTGGGGGAAGGAAGAGGGAAGAGAGGAAAGGAAGAGGAAGTAGTAGATGGAGGTGGTAGTATGTGTAAAAGCTCTGAAATGGAAGGGAACAAGGCATCAGAGGGGCCTGAAAGAGGCTAGTTTCCATAGTGAGAAGCAGAGTGCCCTGAGATGCAGCTGAAAACAATGAAGGGTCCTAACCTTGAGTTTGGGTCTTGGTCTTAAAAAGCAATTAATAGTGATTTGTAACCAGTGGAAAGGGATGACTGGATGTTTCATTCCATGTGGAGAACATGTAGGAAGTGCTGGGGTCCTCACACAGAAAGACGATTTTCTCTCAGTAATGACCGCAGAGGAGGGAAGAGGAAAGATAAGATATTTCTTTAAGGCTCCAGGCCTAGTGGGAAACTTGGAGGGCTAGTGTTGACTCTGCTTTGTACTGCGGTGTGATCTATAGGATTATTAGGCATATGCAGCACACACACACACACACACATACACACACACACACACACATATACTGCAGTGAAAAGCCTGAGGCAAAGCTAGCATGTTGATGGGTCTGGAGTATGAAGAGATGGAATGAATTTAGAGTCAAATTTTGAGGAACTTTGAATGCCTTGTCAAGAGGTTGGACTTTATGTAGTAGAAGGTAGTTTATGTAACCTCGGAGGACTAAAGAGATGAGTGGTAAGAACAGGTGGCATATTGGAAGCTGTTCTACAGTCCCTGAAGATTGATGGCATGTGCTGCCAGGCAGGGAGACATCTATGGAGAAGGGGCCAAAATCCAGTGGAAAATGTTTCAGGGTCTAAGCTCTGGGGATGGAGAGGAAGAGCCAGATACCAGGACATCGGTGAGGTTCTCAGCTCTCTTCCAGAACACAGAGAAGTTTGAATCTTTCGGAAGTTCACTGAACCTCTCCAAGATTCAGTGTTCTCATTTGATAACAACAATGTGTTACCTATTTCTCAAGTAATATTGGAGAAAAGGAATGTCAAGTCTCACACGTGTCTGGCACAAAGGCCGTCCTCAAAGGCCAGCAACTAGCATCACTAGAGTCATTTCTATGTGTAGAATCAACATTAAATAGACTCTAACTGGATATGGGAAGTGAGGAATGAGCACCAGACCTTTGTTTCCAAAATGTTCTGGTACTGGGGCCAGAGCGATAGCCCAGCGGGTAGGGCGTTTGCCTTGCACGTGGCCGGCCTGTGTCGGCCCGGGTTCGATCCCGGCATCCCATATGGTCCCCTGAGCACCGCCAGGAGTAATTCCTGAGTGCAGAGCCAGGAGTAACCCCTGAGCATCACCGGGTGTGACCCAAAAAAGCAAAATGTTCTGGTACTGAACAAGGAAACTTTTCAATCAATTTGATGTGGTGACTGATCACAGCAAATCCATGAACTAGAACCTAACTAAATAATACAGTTTGCAGTTCAGTGGACCTGTAGCTCAACAAACAGCTCCTGAGCTCAAATCAAGGCATAGAGAGGGCTGCTTTCCTCTCTGCAGGCTCTTTGGGAGAATGTGTGGGTTGGTCTTTCCAGCTTCTAGAAGCCTATGCTTACTCCCCTTGGCTGGGCCCCACTCCTCCACCGTCAAAGTTAGTCAGTTATATCCACCGGTGCCTTGCCTTGCTTCGGGAGTCTACAGCCAGAGGAATTCTTGCTTTGAAGGAAACTTGTTATTTCATTGTATCTATCCAGATGATCACAATTAAATCTTCCTCTCAAAGTCCTTAACTTTATTCTACTTGTAAACATCCCCTTGTCATATACGTGACCACTGGGCTGGAAATGTAACCCACTGGTAGAGCACACACGCTCTTCCTGAGGGCGAGGCCCTAGGTTCCACCCACCAGCTCTGCCAAAACCAAATACAACAACAAATAAAGTAACACAGTCACAGTTCTGAAGATTAGGATGCAGATTTATTTATGCACTTATTATTTATTAATTTGTTTGTTCATTTTAGCCTCGGAGGAAGTTCTTCTGCCGACCAAGCACTTGAGCAGAACACCCAGGCGTTGTAACTCCTGCAAGTTAAAAGTCATTTCAGTACAAAGTTGGTGGGATGATTTCAGAGGAGGAAAAGTAGGAGGTTCCACCGACCTTTTTTTTTTTTTTTTTTTTTTTTTTTTTTTTGCTTCTGGAACAAGATGCCTCTCTTCCTCTCTTTTGTTTTGCAGCCTCTAAAGTGCCAATTGTTTCAGGAAAAAGGGAAGAAACCACTATCCTTCGCACTCATTTAAACCATCTCAAGCCCAGATGAGGCAAGCTCTGAGAGGGTTATGAAAGGACTTTACTCTTCACTCTCGCCCGCCCCTCCCCTCTGCCTCAAAACTTTCCAAATAGGCCTTCTAAATTCGGTTTCTTTTTCACAATAAGTATCCCTTCCAAATCAAAAGAAAACAGTCTTGCTCTTCCTGGTTTATAAAGGACAATTTGACAAAAGAGCACTCCATTTTTCTCTGAATTGTACCAGTGGAAAGAAATGGGCTTTGGAGACTGAGATGAAGTCATTGAAACCTGGGATAGACACATGCTGTGTGACCTTTAGCCAGTGACTCTGCAACTCTTAGTTATAATTTTCTAATATATAAAATGAAGATTAAAAAAAACCACAGTATCGAATTATCTGTGTTGGGGCATTTATGGTACAAGGTACTCTGTTGGAGATAGTGTCTAGTATAACATCTTGTATATCATAGTATCCAGATTAGTAACCACTATTAAAGTAAACAACTAATATTTAATGGGTGCTGTGATTAATTGCAAGGATGTACATATATATATATACAATGATATATAAGATATGAATATACGTGGATATGTATATATCCATATAAGATATGAATATATATGGATATATATTATATCCATATATATTCATATATATTCATATACATACAAGATCACGATCACGATCTCACGATCTTCCCGTTGATCATCTATTTCCTAGAGCGGGCACCAGTAATATCTCCATATGTCCTGTCTCATGCCAGTAGAGCCAGGGGCATCGGCTTGCTACAGGAACATAAAGAGCCTCAAACCATTATATTAGGTCATGGGAATGACCTAATATAATGGTTACTGGAATTTGGCATATCAAATACAACACGAGAAGCTTGCCAGGCTTGCCGAGCGGGAGGCAAACTCTTTTAAACACCTCCAAATAAAGCATTTATTGATGAACCGCGTGGCCGCTTGCGCGGGTGTGGGCTGGTCTGCTGGGTGGAGTTCTGACGAGAGGAAAGTCCAAATGTGGAAAATGGTGGCGTCCGTGGAGTGAAGGGGGTGGTCTGGCTTGCTGTGAGGCTCTGCCGAGGTGGAGGGCCAGGGCTAGAACCTGCCATGCCTCCCGACTGCCTCATGAACGGCTGGGCACAGGGAGAGCAAAGAACAGCTCTGCCCCATGTCTGAGAGTCTCATACAAGATATGAATATATATGGATATATACATATATATGAATATATATGGATATGGATATATACATATATATGAATATATATGGATATGGACATATCCATATATATTCATATCTTGTATATCATTGTATACATGTATATCATGAATATAATGGATATATATCCAATATATATTCATATCTTGTATATATATTATGGATCTCTGTGAGTGTGTTTGTGTGTGTGTGTGTGTTTCCTCTAATTCTTCCAGCTGACAGTTCTAGTCAGGGGCAGAAAAGTGTAAACTCAGAGTGACTTTCTATCGGCTTGAGGCTATGTGTACAGAGATCAGTGGGTAGGGTTTGCAGGAAATTTCATTAAAGTGAGTTCACTCAGCTGACAGACCATTTGTGTTTGTTTTTCTCTCACTTTCATCCTACCTGAATTATATATGTGATTACTGAAGCTCCATCTTTTATCTTGGATCATGAGTCAATCTTGACTACAACAGGGGCCACAAAAAATTATGAGGCAGACACAGAAGGGACTTCAATGCCTGATCATTGTGGCATCACCATTCCCTCATTGATGGACTATTTGCAGACTTTTCCACATGAAAGAAAAAATAAACTTCTGTCTTTCTAAAGTCAGAGTTATTTGAAGGTGATTATCTTTTTTTTATTGTCAGATGTAGCTAACCAAATCCTAAGTAGTACATAAAAATATTCCTGGATCTTGTAAAAGTGGAGCCAGTTTATTCCAGTACCTTATTCAAGTCACTTCATCTCAGGTCAGCAACATTCCACTGTCACTGGTCCCTTTGTGAAGACACATCATCTTCCATTATGTGATCATACATTCCATTGCCATGGGCCCTGGTCATCCCTATTGTGGCTCCAGGAATCCTAGTGACTGCTGGAAACACATTCAGAAATATGGAGCCACGTCAGGGATTGAACTCTTGGCCTTACACCAGCAACACAGGTGCTCTACCATTCAGGTTATGTTCCCTGAGAGCCCCCTTTAGTTTTCAAAGACTGCACTAGAGGATGTAAGGTGGTATCATTGTGATTCTGATTTTCATTTACTTAATGATAAATAACATCAATCATCTTTACATGTGCTTATTGGTTTTTTTTTTGTATCTGTATCTGTTTGTATTTGTATCTGTATCAGTATATTTTTAGGAAATGTCTAATCAGTGCCCTTTTGTCCATAATGCATATATTCTACCTATTAATAATTTATCACATGTGATTTCCAAGTATGTGGCTTGAATTTTTACTCTGTTGATAGTGTCCTTTGAAACTAATCTTTTTTAATTTTATGAGAGCAGAATGAACTTCAATCTTCCGAAGTCAAAGTTATTTGTCTATTTTCATTTGCTTTTGTTGGTGTTTTTGGTGTCCTATATAAGAAGTCCTGAACAAATCCAATGACATGAAGCCTTTCTTCTATGAGTTTTATAGTTTTAGCTTCTTTAGTTATGTCTCCCATTGCTTTGAATTAGTTTTTGTATACTGTATTAGGCAAGGGTCAAAATTCACTTTGGGGGCAGAGACCCGCCCCCCCCAGAGGTCTCCTAAATACTGCTCAGGAGATTCAGGACACCTCATGGTGATTCTTAACCAACCAGATTAGTGGTTCCTTTTAAGGGCCTGAGTACGAAGCACAGCAAGTATAGTTCACTTAGACCACCCCCAGATGTGCCATGGGGAACCTCCAGAACCATATCAGTGGTGCATCTGCAATGGTCAGGGCACTGTATGGTGCTGGAGAGCTAACTGGGCTTGGGTGCATGCAAGGCATGTGTCTGTTAGCCTTCAAAAAGCATTCTTTTGTAGATATCCAGTGTTCCCTTCATCATTTGTTGAAAATTTCACCTTCTAAATGTTTTTTGTGCTTCATTAGTACATAATACTGGTAGTAGCAGCTTTTTGCAGTAGTCAGTCTGCTATATTTTCACAGATAATCTTTTTTAATCCTTACCGTAACCTTCCGGAAGGACTATGACAATGATAGGGTAGGATCTATTGGAGTAACAAGCAACCCTTCATATCTCAGAAAATTACCTTAATGTTTTTTCTCTCTTAAATATTTGCTTTCGGTTTTGAACCACTCTATGTATTTATCCCCAATGCCAGGTTGTTCTGATGATATAGAACATCCATAGCACACTAATTCACAGTGGCTGGTTCAAGGGGGACGAAAGAATGAGACTCCAACACTATCTTCCACTTCTTAGTAATTTATCCACACACATTTAATTAGACAAAGGAAGTCATGTGACCAAATTCTCAAGAGCAGAGAACCACAATCCCTTCATGTGCACCAAAGTTGAGAACCAGATGTTGGAAACTAATGCTAATATTTTCCACATGTGACAGTAACTATTTCCAGTTTTTAAATTTAAAAAATCAGGGCACCATAGTTGTTAACTTTGGTTTTTAAAATTTCTCTTCTTATTCCAAACATAATGGTTATTGCATTTTAATGTACTGGATGTTGACTATATCCTCCCTAAAGATTTACCCAGTTTCCTGCCTTTAATAGTCACTATGATGTTTATGAAGATTTAATGAAATTGCTTGCTATCTGCAAGCCAACTGATTTTCAATAAAAGAAGTTCACATTGTGGTGAATCATTGTGATGGCTTTCCTAAGCATATCTACCAGGCTCATTCATGGCTTCTAAAGGTCCACTTGGGGCTCTCAGGGAAAACCCAAGTGACCTTTTTCTTTCTTTGTTGTTTAAAAAGACCCACTAAAGTCTTAACAACAATGCTGCAGCAAATAGATGAAGCATCCCTTGGCCACTAAGCAGAAGTAAATTTGCATTGATGACAATTTAAATGCATTGATGTCAATTTTGAAATCAGCATTAGAAGAATATGTCACTTTGCTCATATTCATCTCTCCTGTTCAGGGCTTTCTTTCCCTTGGCCAAGTCTCAGTGTATACTTTGTATTTCTCCTGAAATTCAGACACATTTTCTCTGGCTCTAGGCTGGATATATGTCTGTCTCCATGGTCTATTCACCTCTGGATAATGATTTTCATCAACTGAATTGTCTAATGGGTAGAAATGGGATAGCAAGAACAGTTATAACTGTTGAAATCTGAACTCAAATCCGAACTTTTTTGATACAATTTGGTTCTGTCACTCAACCCTCAGAGGCTTTAAAATGGAGCTCTACGCTGTTCCACCGCCATAAAAGGGACAGGAACAGATATGTGGGAAGAGGCAGAGACTGGTGTGGCCAGAGGACAAGCACTGACCAATAACAGATTAAGATTAAGGCCTTTTAGGTCTTGGAGAGATTGTATAGTGAGAAAGGCACGTGGCAGACCAGGGTTTGAGGGTTTGATCCCCTCACATATGGTCCCCTTAGAACCAGATCCATGAGCACAGAACCAGAAGTAAGCCATGAGAATTGCCAGGTGCGAACCTCAAACTAAAACAAACAACTGGTGCCAGAGCAATAGTACAGTAGGTAGGGTGTTTGCCTTGCATGCAGCCAACCTTGGTTCTATCCCCGGCATCCCGTGTTCCCCTGAGAACTGCCAGCAGCAATTTCTGAGTGCAGAGCCAGGAGTAACCCCTGAACATAGCCAGGTGTGAACTCACCCCCAGAAAGCAATAAAAAAAAAACTAAAAAAAAAAAAAAAGGTTAAGGCTTTTGAAATGCTTTGGTTAAATGAGGAAAAGGGTATTTTGGGTTTTTGCTTCTATTTTTGTTCTGTCTTTGCCCCCATGCCTTGATTCCTTCCTGGAATGCAGATGCTCATAAGTACAGCAACCATCTCTCCACATGCAGACTGAAAGCAAGGTTAGTGACAACACATCAAGATAGGTGAAGGAGCCTTGATTCTGCCCTGGTCTTCCTTATACTTCCTGCTACACGGGGAAAACACACCTCTAACCTTTTTGTTGTTGTTGTTGTTGTTGTTGTTGTTGTTGTTGATTTGTAGTCAACAGCAACAATAAATGGTTCAGAATGACATGGCATGACTCTCCCAGATCACGATGTTATTAATGGCTTTTTAAAAAATATTTTATTATACCACCATGAGATATACAATTGTTCTTGTTTGGGTTTCGGTCATACAGTGTTCCAGCACCCATTCCTCCACCAGTGCCCATTTCCCACCATCAATGTCCCCGATTCTCTGCCCCCTCCCTAGCCTGCCTCCATGGCAGGTTCTTTATCTCTTTTCTCTCTTTCTCTCTCTCTTTATCTCTTTTTCTCTACCTTCTCTTACATATTGTGGATTGCAACACATACATTTAGAGGTTATCATATGTATCGTTTTGCCTATATTCAATGCTCAGTTCTAGGCTGGTATTATCACTTTCGACAATTATTAGGACACTGTTCTCTTCTCTGTCTTACTTAATCTCTGATTCCCACCCATTTGTGGTAGATTCCACTTTTGACAAGACCTCTTGATCCATGTTTTGCCTGACCTTGGATATTGGTATCACAATATGTATGTCTTGCAAATAAATGCAGTCGTTCTATATCTGTCTTTCTCCTGGCTAATTTCACTCAACATGACCCTCTCCATGTCCATACATTTATAGGCAAATTTCATAACTTCAGTTTTCCTAATAGCTGCATAGTATTTCATTGTGTAGATGTACCAAGTTTCTTTATCCAGTCATCAGTTCTCAGGCACACTGATTGTTTCCAGATTCTGGCTATTGCGAATAGTGCTGCTATGAAAATAAAATTGCAGATGGTGTTTCCATTGTGTGTTTTGGGTTCCCAGGGTATATTCCCAAGAGTGGTATGGCTGGATCAAATGGGAGCTCAATTTCTAGTTTTTTGGAGGAATGTCCATATTGTTTTCCAAAAAAGGCAGTACCAGTTGACATTCCCACCAACAATGGATGAGTGTCCCCTTTTCCCCCGCATCCACGCCAACACTTATTGTTCTTGCTCTTTTAGATATATGTCAGTCCCTGGTGTAAAATGATATCTCATTGTTGTATTGATTTGCATCTCTCTGATGATTAGTGATGATGAGCATTTTTTCATCTGTCTTTTGGCCATTCAAATTTCTTCCTTGTCGAAGTTTCTGTTCATTTCTTCTCCCATTTTTTCATGCAGTTGGTTGTTTTCTTCTTGTAAAGTTCTACCAGTGACTGACATAGCCCCCTTATTAGATGGGTATTGGGTGAATATTCTTTCCCATTTTGTGGACTGTCTTTGTATCTTGGTCACTGTTTCTTTTGAGGTGCAGAAGCTTTTTAGTTTCATGTAGTCCCATATGTTTATCTTTTCTTATAGTTGCTTTGTTAGTGGTGTTTCATCTTTGAAGATGTCTTTAGCTTCAATGTTGTGGAGGGATTTTCCTATATTTTCTTTGACGTACTTTATGGATTCAGATCTGATGTTGAGATATTTAATCCATTTTGATCTGAGTTTTGTGCATGGTGTTAGATAGAGGTCCAAATTCATTTTTTTACATGTAGCTGCCCAGTTTTCCCAACACCACTTGTTGAAAAGGCTTTTTTTGCTCCATTTAGTACTTTTTGTTCCTTTATCAAAGATTAAATGATCATGCATTTGAGGATGGGTGTCAGGATACTCAACTCTATTCCATAGGTCCACAAGTCTGTTTTTTATTCCAATACCATGCTGTTTTAATTACTACTGCTTTTCAGTAGAGTTTGAAGTTGGGAAAGGTGATGCTTCCCATCTTCTTTTTCTCAAGGATTGCTTTAGCTATCTATTAATGGCTTTTTAAAAGAAAACAGGGTCAAGTGGTCGAGGAGAGTCAGGGCAAGAGGCACAAACTGGTGTGATCTGGGAGAGAGCAGGAAAAAAAGTACACAAAAATATAGACTATGTGAAGAGACTCACATCCCCCAAGCTCCCTCTTCATCCCTTCACTTCTCCCACCCCTAGCCCTCCCCAGCAACAGCACTCCTCAGAAGCAGAGGCCAGAGGGTAGGTTTGAGAGCAAACCTGAAAATTCCTACAAATTTCTCAATCATTTAGTCATTCAGTCATTTCGACAATTAGCTTTCAGGAACTGACTTTCAGCAAACTCATTTTCAGCAGCATGACTTGAAGTGACTTGAAGGAGTTGTTTCAGCTAGAATCCTTGCCATTTCCCAGGGTTGCTATACAATGAGCGATCACTGAACATCCTCTGAGCCAGAGGAGACTGGCCTCAGGCTAAGACAATCCCCCCTTCCCTTCCCACCCCATTATGAGCTGCAGAACAGGCCTGGGGCTTGGAAGGGGTGGAGTGGCATTTTTTGGAGTGTTCAAAGGTCAGCTGCTGGAGCAAGGCTCAGAGACAAATCAGAGGAGGCCTAGACAGTCTTCACACCCAGTGACTGCTCCTTCTCATTCAGTTGAGTTTTCCCCAGGACTCTGCTTATTCCCCTTAAGAAGAAAGAGGTGCAGGTGTGAGCCACAATTTGCCAACCATGCCATGAAATGATTGGCCCCAATTGTGACCAAGTAGCCAGTATATGTCCCAAGTAGCCATGACTCAGACTGTCTGTGACAAGTAGATCCTTAAAGAATAAAAAGGTTGATTAACATTATCAAAATGGTAATACTCCCTAGAGCTTTATACAGATTCAATGCGGTCCCTATAAAGATACCCATGATGTTCTTCAAAGAAATTGAACAAACACTCCTGAAATTTGTATGGAATAATAAAACCCCACGAATAGCTAAAGCAATCCTTGGGAAAAAGAAGATGGGAGGTATCACTTTCCCCAACCTCAAGCTCTACTACAGAGCAGTTGTAATTAAGACAGTGTGGTATTGGTATAGAGACAGACCCGCAGACCTATGGAATAGAACTGAGTATCCTGAAACGCACTCACAAATATACAACCACTTAATCTTCGATAAAGGAGCAAAAAATATTAAGTGGAGCAAAGAAAGCCTCTTCAACAAATGGTGCTGGGAAAACCGGGCAGCTACGTGTAAAAAAATGAACTTAGACCTCCTTCTAACGCCATGCACAAAAGTCAGATCAAAATGGATTCTAGATCTCGATATCAGACATGAATCTATAAGGTACATCGAAGAAAACATAGGAGAAACACTCTACGACATCGAAATGAAAAGTATCTTTAAAGACGACACACCACTGACCAAGCAAATGAAAGCAATGATAAACAAATGGGATTATATAAAATTGAAAAGCTTCTGCACCTCAAAAGAAACGGTGACCAAGATACAAAGACAATCCACAGAGTGGGAAAGGATATTCACCCAATACCCATCTGACAAGGAGTTAATATCCAGGATATATCAGGCACTGGTAGCACTTCACAAGAAAAAAACAGCCAACCCCATCAAAAAATGGGGAGAAGAAATGAACAGAAGCTTCCAAAAAGAAGAAATTCGAATGGCCAAAAGGCATATGAAAAAGTGCTCTTCATCTTTAATCATCAGGGAGATGCAAATCAAAACAACAATGAGATACCATCTCACCCCACAGAGACTGGCACACATCCAAAACAGCAAGAACAACCGGTGCTGGCGTGGATGTGGGAAAAAAGGGACTCTCATCCACTGCTGGTGGGAGTGCCGACTGGTCCAGCCCTTTTGGAAAACAATATGGGCATTCCTCTGAAAGCTAGATATTGAGCTTCCATTTGATCCAGCAATAGCACTCCTGGGAATATACCCTAGAGACCGAAAACACATAGCAGAAACACTATCTGTACTTTTTTATTCATCTCTGCGCTATTCACTATAGCTAGAATCTGGAAACAACCTAAATGCCCGAGAACAGAGGACTGGCTAAAGAAACTGTGGTTCATCTGCACTATGGAATACTATGCGGCTGTCAGAAAGGATGAAATTATGAAATTTACATGCAAATGGATGGACATGGAGTCTATCATGCTGAGTGAAATTAGTCAGAAGGAAAAGAACAGATATAGAATGACTGCATTCATTAATAGGATATAAATAGTTACCAGTGTTTTACTAAATATGGGAAATGGTAATGGCAGATTAAAACTCACCACTGAATATACACAAAGAGACTTAAGTGATAAACTCTAAATATCTGCAGGGCTAGCCACAATGTGTAAAATAAGAGGGAGAGAGATGCAGAGACAGAGAGAGAAAGAGAGGAAAGGGGGCTACCTGCTATTGAGGCAGCCTAGGGGTGGGCGGGAGGGGGGTGGGGTACATTGGTGGTGGAAAGGGGGCACTGGTGGAGGGATGGGTGCTGGAATACTGTATTACCAAGAACCAATTATGAACACCTTTGTAATTGTATGTCTCACGGTGGTATAATAAAAAAAGAATAAAAGGTTGTACTCATTGCCACCCTTGATAGAAGACTACTATGTGCCTTGTTAGATGAGATTCTTCTTTAAAAGGTCACTCTGTTCCCTGGCACTTGTACTGAGGCCCTCTCCTAGCAAACAAGAGTAAGGGAAATAAAAATCAACCTTGAAGAGTTAAACCATGATCTCACTCCTGGCACAAGTTGGCCACTTTGAGATGCAGGTCAGCCTCAGCCTCAACTGAGACAAGATGGACCTTTGGGCTGGAACAAATAAAAGTTCCTTTTTGCCTAAGATATGTTACAACTATATGCTATTTAAAAAAATCTCTGCTTGGAATCTCTTCCTTCCTGGGAACCATCTGCTACCTTCAGTTCTTGTGCTTTTAAGTGGGAATAACTCAACCCCTTCCCCTCACACACATATGCCAGGCTTAAACAGTAAACAAATATTTAAACTCAGAGGTACAGTATATTAATACTCAGAGGTATTGTTCAGAGTTGAGCATCTGTAACATTATGACCTTCACTCTTTTGTTGTTGAATAACAATCTATGGCCTGTGCCAGGATAAAATCAGCACCAAGGAAAGCATCTCAGCATTGAGAGGGGGTAGGGTAGAGGGAACTTGATCCAGCCATACCTGAAGTACATGCCTCCCAGTTATATTAACCAACATTTTATTTTATGAAGTGTAGATTTAAAACCTTCTCTCACTAACTTCACATATTCTGGTCCAACCAGTCCCACATTTTCACAGATATCAGAAGCATATTCTGACATCTATGCTTCACAGATATCAAACTCTTTCCATCCTCCATGATCTGCTTTCTCTGACCCCCTTCCAAAACTGCCTCTCTCCCAAATCCTCACTGAGGTAAATTCTGCCACATACACACCATCCTCAGTTCTTCATTGGTTCTCTTTTCCCAGGTCTTCTAGTTTCCTCTATTGGCAATTAGTATCAGTGGGTAGATCACCAAAATACAGGCATATCATTCTATTCTCCTCCAGTTCTTCTACCAGCATCACTGACTTGCCTAGACTACCGAAATAAGGGGCCGTGATCTCTCTTCCTCCACAGATATTAAGGTTGTCATGCTTTGAATGTTTTGGTGACCGCCTATTGCTCAGAGGAAAATATCTAAATTCTTTTATGCTCTGACCACATGCCCTCAAGTACTGCTCCCTTCAACCCCTCACTTCCTCTCTTTTTCTCTCTCTTCACAGACATCCTTCCTTTTTCTTGATCTTGAGCAGAGCTTTTATTGCCCTTGAAATTTCAAGGAACTGTGCCTTTGAAATTCTAACTCACTGAAACATCTGTCTCTTGGCTCTCCCTGTGACCAGTTCACTCCCTATTTTCTGATCTTGGTCAACATGTTAACTCCTCAGAGACATTCTCTGATTTACTTGCCTTGGCATCATTTCTCACTCACAAGAACAACAGCCCTACAAGAATAAATAACCACCTCCTCCTACCCCTACACGCTCCACACCACTGTCCAACATTGCATGAGTCTGCTCAAGCTCCCATTTAAAATACCACAGAACAGATGACTCAAATGACAGGAATTAATTTTCTTAGAGACCTAAAGACTGGGCATCTGAGATGAAGCTGTTGGCAAGGTCAGTTCCTTATGAGGCCTTTTTCCTTGGCTTATAAATGACTGTCTTTTTCTGTGTCCAATTTGATCTTTTCTCTGTTCCTGGCTCTGTCTACTTGCCTCGTCTCATAAGGAATCCATAACACTGCTAATCGTAGAGACTCCATTTTCACCTCTTTTCGGTTATTTTGTCAAATGGAGTCTCATTCTTAGGTATTCAACAAATTAACTGGAGGGGACACAATTCAACTTGCAACAGGTACATGCTATGCCCTCAAAATTGATCCTCTGGGGTCAGAACAACAATACGGGAGATAGGGCATTTGCCTTGCACATGCCAACCCAGATTCAATCCCAGGCATCCCCTATGGTGCCTGAGCACAGCCAGGAATAATTCATGAGTGCAGATCCACACTACGTGGTGTGAGTCAAAAAATTAATAGAATATCCCTAATATCTAAAACAAGCAAACAAAAATAAAAGATCCTCTGCCTACCTTGCCAAAATTTTCCTTTTCTGTTTTTTAGTCCCTTAAGTGACTTTCAGTTGGACAGTTCAACTGTAATGTCGGGACAGCATTCAGTGGATAAAGGGGAGGGTGCGTAGGCACAGCGAAGTACAAGACTGCTGCCTAAAGTGAGCAGAAGTGTCTGGTGAGATTTTGACTCAAATTCCCTTCCTCAAATCTGGCGCTGGTGTGCAGGGGTCCCGACACATCCTCAGAATCATTTTGGGGGCACTTTTCTCAGGCCTGGTTTGAAAATAAACTTTCATGGACAAGTCATTTTGATGAAAAGTGATCCTTAAAGGATGTACTTGTTTCTGGATTAAGAATGAGGAGGTACAAAGAGGATGATGGAGCCAACAGAAACAAATGGGTGTATATTCAAGGGCAAAGTAGTGGAAACTTATATGCTTGCTTCCTGCTTGTCAGGACTGGGTTCTAGTTAAAATCCCATCTTCATTTCACCATAAATCCCATCTTTGCTTTCTTTTTTTTTTTTTTTTTATTATTTTTGGAGAACTGTGATTTAAAAAGCTATCGATTGCTGAGTTTTAGAGATACAATATTTCAACACCAATCCCACCACCAGCATCAACTTCCCTCTACTAGAGTTCCCATAATCCCTCCCCACCCCAAATTCCACTTTGTCCTTGAACCAGCGCTGCACACTGAGCAAGCTCAGGCCTTAGGAAATTCAACAACTAGCTCTGAGAATCACAAGTCAATTACACCAATTCACTAGCTTTCTGACAAGCTTCACATGGAAAGGAAAGTCTTTCATTTGCCATTTCAAAATGCACAAAGCTCTCGATTTCCAGTTAGGAATACCAGCGGTAAGTAATAATAAAATGCACCAAATTGTGCTAGTGTCTCACCTTAGTAACAAAAGAAGTCTTAGTCTCAAAGATCTACCCATGAAAGTATTGGTGTGTTGAAGATTGGGACTAAACATTACGCCTTCCCTTTCCCCCAGAGCTGAAACCAGCTAACAGTAGATACAAGGAGACAAATGGGAGCCAGAGAATCAGCTGTATCTATTGTAACAAGGTTCTCATCATTCTTAAGGTCATAAACTGCTAGTAAGCTTTCCCAGACCCCTGCTTTGTGTAGAAAGTAGAAGAACACAGAGAAGGATATGTTATTAACCAACTTACTGCTTTATTTTTATGTCCTGAGTACAGCTAAAGAATCCAGAATGTGGCAAGATTATGAGGCTCACAGTGCCTGGGCACAGACCCAGCAAAAAGCAAGATCTCTGCATGACTGAACACATTAACCTTGTCCAATAGAGCACTGTGGCTGCTGAGTGCCAGCCTCTCACCAGCCCTCAAGGCAGGGTCAGTAATTTTCTTCTGTTCTGTTCCTGATATGGGGCAAGGGAGAGCAATAAGCTCATTTCCCAACTAACTTGGACTTAAGTGATCCTAAAACATAGGACTTTCAATGCAAAAAATCAGAAAGTTCTTAGAAAATCAATACAAGCTGGTCAGTTTGTACCTTCCTAAGTCTTGGTAATATGTTCTCTCTAGAGAGGATAACAACACTGTGGACGGAGTGAGCGGGTAAGAGGCTCCCTACAGGGTCTCCAATAGTAAGCTTGTGAGAACTGGAGTAGTTAGGGTGTAGGTTTGGGATGACACTTGGGAATGTAAATATACCAATTTAACCATACTGCTCTGCAGATTGGAAGCACTGGTGATTTTTTTGTTTTCCCAAATTTTATTACACCACTTTTAGACATACAATTGCAAGATGCTCATGTAGAGTTTTGGTTCTACAGTGTTCCAACACCCATTCCTCCACCTGAACCCATCTCCCATCATCAATGTCCCCACCTCCCTCCCCGCTCCCACACCTCAACTACTTGGCGGGTTCTGTATGTCTTTTCTCTCCTCTCTATCTCTCCCTCCCGCCAAACTTTCCTGCACATAGTAAAATGCAGTACATTAAAGGACATAACTGTTTCTACTAGTTTGATGGACCCGGGCACGCAACTTGGGGACCTCATGGTCAGCATCTGGAAAGTGAAGGTGGCGGCTAGTTTAGTGGGCAAGTCTCATCCGGCTGCTTCCGGGACCCCCCACCCGAGGTGATGGGCCCACTCCCAAAACCCATCTGTCCTCCTGGGAGCCCCATGGTCAGCTGAGCCTGGGGAAAGCGGAGTTCCAGCTTCCCAGCCGAGTTTGAGACTGCATGCCATGGCTGGTCGCCCCAGGGCAGCTTCTGGGCGGGGCCACCAGGCTCGACAAAATGGAGGGGAGGGAAGGGCTGACCCCTGACTCCATCTGACGAATTCAAAGTGATTCCCACTTCTGGGAGCTGCCTACCTGGGCTCGAACTGGTTTTGCTCTGTTAATCTGGTCTTGAGGTAGCATCCCAGCATCCGGAGAGAGAAGGTGGTGGCTAGTGTGGTGGGGCGAGTCTCATCGGCTGCTTCCAGGACCCCCAGAGGTGATGGGCCCACTCCCAAAACCCATCTGTCCTCCTGGGAGCCCCATGGTCAGCTGAGCCTGGGGAAAGCGGAGTTCCAGCTTCCCCAGCCGCGTCTGAGACCAGCACTGGTGAATTTTATGTTTTTTATACCTTCCTATTTTTTCCAAATTCTGCACAATACGCATCTGCAGGGATGTACAGGTTTGTAGGGAGTACAAGATGCCGCTCTGTCTCACGTTCATTGATTTACAGAAAGCCTTTGATTCTGTGGAGACTGAAGCAGTCATCGAAGCCCTAGCCAAACAGGGTGTTCAAACCCAATACATCAAGATCCTTCGTGAGCTGTATTACGGATTCACCACCAGGATCTCACCATTCTACAAAGAAGTGATCATTGGACGTCAAAAGAGGGGTTCGACAGGGTGATACCATTTCACCAAAACTCTTCAGTGCCACCCTCGAGAACATCATGCGACAATTAGAATGGGAAGGAATGGGAGTGAATATAGATGGTCGGCAACTACACCACCTCCGCTTCACTAATAACATCGTTCTAATAACACCAAACATTAGCCAAGCTGCACAAATGCTGGCTGACTTCGACCGAGAATGTGGAAAGATAGGTCTACAGCTGAATCTAAAAGAAAACTATGTTCATGAAAAAATGAACTAGTTCCTGAGGCCCATTCACTCTCAATGAAACAAACATCTCTGAATGCAGCAGTTACGTGTACCTAGGTCGAGAAATCAATATGATGAACGACCTAAAATCTGAGCTCGCAGAAGGAAGAGAGCGGCATGGAATGCCTTCAAAGGCATCAAAGAAATAGCTAAAAGGACAAAGAACCTTCGGCTCCGGGCACATCTCTTTGACTCCACCGTTCTCCCTGCATAATATACGCCTCAGAGACCTGGGCCCTACAAAAGCAGGATGAGAATGCTATTCGGGTCTCCCCAGAGAGGAATCGAAAGAGCTATGCTCTTTCGGAATATCACGCCTCACTCAAGTGAGAGAAGGAATCTGGAGTTCTGACCTCCGTTGCTATTCCAGAATCAGGGACGCTGTCTCATTTGCCAAGGCATCGAAAATCAGATGGGCTGGACATGTAATGCGATTTGGAGACAACCGCTGGACTAGAGCCGTTACCGACTGGATCCCATGGGATGTCAAAAGATCACGTGGCCACCCACCTACAAGATGGACAGACTTCCTTGTCAAGACCCTGAAGGAACGGTTTGAGGCTTCATATTCCTGAATCAACAGATGCCATTGGGCTACATTGGCACGTGATAGGGCCCAATGGAAATGTTACTGGCACCCGCTCGAGCAAATGGATGAATAACAGGATTCAAGTATCAAGTGATCAAACATCTGCAGCATGGTCATCATAAAATAAACCTGATTGTAAGCAATAGAAATAAAGAGAAGAGACTGGTACTTTAGAACATCAAACCTATTTTTTAAAATATGAGAAGGGGGTGGGGGAAAGGGGAGAAGGTGAGAGATGGAGAGGGGGAGAGGAGGGAAAAGGGGTAAGAGGAGAAGAGGGGGAGAGGATCTTTTTTTTGTTTGCTTGTTTTGGATATTAGGGATATTCTATTAATTTTGGCTCACAACTCGTAGTGTTGAGGGGGTTACTCCTGGTTCTCAACTCATGAACCACATTCTAGAAACTCAGAAAGTAAATTCAAGAACAGAATTTGGCCAGATTCTCCCATAACCAGCCAGAGGGAAGAAAATGGATTTATCAATAACATTTCCATGTATGCGCTTTAATGGTCAATATAATTAGTCCCAGCTGAGGGAGCAGGCATGGGGATTGGGGGTGAACGGGAAATGAGGGTCTTTGGTCTTTGGTGGTGGGAACACTGGTTGTGGGAGTGGTGTTGAAGTATGAATCTTTCTATCAACTGTATTATATGGTGTTTCAATAAAAGGAAATATATGTAATATATGTAATATATGTGTAATATATGTAATATATGTAATTATAATATATTACATATATGTAATATATATGTAATATATGTATAGCCAGCTCGAGAAAATTGACAAATAATGGGATATCAAGTGATCAAATATATATGTGTATATATTACATATATATGTAAAAAGAATTTTTTTGATCATCTCTGTCACCTCTGTGCTTGAAGCAGAACAGAAAGTGAAACTGAACCAGAAGTGAATCATTTCTGCCCTGGAACTGAATCTGAGAGGGTTACACCATGATGCTGCCAGCTCTAAACCTCCCTTCAACCCACCTGTCTTAGTTCTGACTTTGGGACCATGATAAGACCTCTGATCACTGTTCAGATGGAGATGCAGCACTTCCAACAATTTGTCTACTAATAAAGATCAACTCAGATTTTTATTTTCTTTTACCCAAAGGAAAAAATAAACACTCAAATAATGACTAAAGGTCTTCAGTCAGGAAATTGTGCTCAGATCTAGAAAATCTGATGTAAATACTCAGGCTCATGATGAGAAAAGATTTCTTTAAAGAGCTTCTACAGGGAAGGGAAAGAGAAAGAGATAGAGAGAAAGGGAAAGAAATAAAGAACCTGCCATGGAGGTGGGCTTGGGGAGGCGGGGAGGGGAAACCAGGGACATTGGTGGTGGGAGATGGGCACTGGTGGAGGGATGGGTGCTGGAACACTGTATGACCAAAACCCAAATATGAACTTTTTAATTGTATTTCTTTGTAATTGTACATCTCACGGTGGTATAATAAAATACATTTTTTTAAAGAACCTAAAAAAAAACTTTAAAAAAGAAAGGAAATAAATAAATAAATAAATAGATGAATGAATAAATAAACAAATAAATAAATGAGTAGATATATAAATAAATAAATAGATAGATAAATTAATAAATAAATAAAGAGCTTCTACAAGGTATCCACGGATGGTTCTGAGAATAAACCCTTTGAAAACAACAGGGTGGGCTTAATTCCCTTCAAATCTGTTTGTTGCTAAGGCTATTTCAAACTCTTGTTTTGGAACAAAGAAACACATGAAGGTAAACATTTAGCCAGAAGAACCTCCTTTCCTAGAGAACTGAAGCAAAGACCCAAAAGGATGATTCTGTTTTGTTGTTTACTTCTTTTTTTAAATTTTTTATTATACCACTGTGAGACATACAATTACAAAGGTGTTCATAATTGGTTCTTGGTAATACAGTATTCCAGCACCCATCCCTCCACCAGTGCCCCCCTTCCACCACCAATGTACCCCACCCCCCCCCCGCCCACCCCCTAGGCTGCCTCAATAGCAGGTAGCCCCCTTTGCTCTCTTTCTCTCTCTGTCTCTCTCTCTGTCTCTGCATCTCTCTCCCTCTTCTTTTACACATTGTGGCTAGCCCTGCAGATATTTAGAGTTTATCACTTAAATCTCTTTGTGTATATTCAATGGTGAGTTTTAATCTGCCATTAGCATTTCCCACATTTAGTAAAACACTGGTATCTATTTATATCCTATTAATGAATGCAGTCATTCTATATCTGTTCTTTTCCTTCTGACTAATTTCACTCAGCATGATAATTTCCATGTCCGTCCATTTGCAGGTAAATTTCATAATTTCATCTTTTCTGACAGCCGCATAGTATTCCATAGTGTAGATGAACCACAGTTTCTTTAGCCAGTCCTCTGTTCTTGGGCATTTAGGTTGTTTCCAGATTCTAGCTATAGTGAATAGTGCAGAGATGAATAAAGAAGTACAGATAGTGTTTCTGCTATGTGTTTTTCGGTCTCTCGGGTATATTTCCAGGAGTGCTATTGCTGGATCAAATGGGAGCTCAATATCTAGTTTTCGGAGGAATGCCCATATTGTTTTCCAAAAGGGCTGGACCAGTCGGCACTCCCACCAACAGTGGATGAGAGTTCCTTTTTTCCCCACATCCACACCAGCACTGGCTGTTCTTGCTGTTTTGGATGTGTGCCAGTCTCTGTGGTGTGAGATGGTACCTAATTATCGTTTTGATTTGCATCTCCCTGATGATTAAAGATGAAGAGCACTTTTTCATATGCCTTTTGGCCATTCGAATTTCTTCTTTTTTGGAAGATTCTGTTCATATCTTCTCCCCCATTTTTTGATGGGGTTGGCTGTTTTTTCTTGTGAAGTGCTACCAGTGCCTGATATATCCTGGATATTAACTCCTTGTCAGATGGGTATTGGGTGAATATCCTTTCCCACTCTTTGGATTGTCTTTGTATCTTGGTCACCGTTTCTTTTGAGGTGCAGAAGCTTTTCAATTTTATATAATCCCATTTGTTTATCTTTGCTCCCATTTGCTTGGTCAGTGGTGTGTCGTCTTTAAAGATACTTTTCGTTTTGATGTAGTAGAGCGTTTCTCCTATGTTTTCTTCGATGTACCTTATAGATTCATGTCTGATGTTGAGATCTGTCGGGCGCTCCCCGGAGTCCCCGACAGTGCCGGGAAGCGAGTTCCCTTCTACCTCCGAAGCCGGCGAGGAATGGATGAACACTCAGAAATCCGATGAGGTTTTTAAAAAGCTTTACTTATCACAGGTTCAGGCATACAAATCAGCAAAAGGAAAAACCCGATGCTTAGGATTCCAGGCTAGGAACCCCAGCCACGTGTAGGCCAAGATGGCGACCACCACGTGTGAAACTTCCAAGGGAATAAACGCTCACAAGGCGAGATCCCACCGGGAAGAAGAAGCCCGGGAGAGCGGGAACCTGCAAAGTTTATACCCCCAGCAACTCAGACCTTCCTCCCATTGTTATGGAAAGCAGGGAGGGTCCAATGCCCTTAGGTAGTCCCTCCCTGCATCTCACCTAGGGCCTTTACTGTGCTAATGTTTTGAGCGGAATGCCTTTGAAATGTAGAGAAGGGGGTTTCTGAGATGGCATGTCACTGTACCAAAGATCAACACCAATGCCAGTTAAATATTTCTCCAAGCCTTCACAAGTCTCCTCTACTTCATTGTAGTTTTATATTTTATCAGGGAGCCATGCTTGTTTGTTTGGAAGCAAACAGCATTTCTCTCTGGTCTAATTACTTAGGTGTTCTTACGTGGCCAGGCTAATATGCTGGTAAGATCTAGCTAGTCCCCCGATGATTGTGATAGCATGGGAGAATATTTATACCAGCTAGTACAGCATACATGGTTAGATAAACTGCCACATTTAGACTACCCCCCTTATCTACGGGTGATTTGCGGGAGGCAATCCAGAGCAGATGCAGCGGCCCTTAGGAGTCCTGCAACAGAGATCTAGAATCCATTTTGATCTGACTTTTGTGCATCGTGTTAGAAGGAGGTCTAAGTTCATTTTTTACACGTGGCTGCCCAGTTTTCCCAGCACCATTTGTTGAAGAGGCTTTCTTTGCTCCACTTAATTTTTTTTTGCTCCTTTATCGAAGATTAAGTGGTTGTATATTTGAGAGTGTGTTTCAGGATATTCAGTTCTATTCCATAGGTCTACAGGTCTGTGTCTATACCAATACCACACTGTCTTAATTACAACTGCTCTGTAGTAGAGCTTGAGGTTGGGGAAAGTGATACCTCCCATCTTCTTTTTTCCCAAGGATTGCTTTAGCTATTCTTGGGGTTTTATTATTCCATACAAATTTCAGGAGTGTTTGTTCAATTTCTTTGAAGAACATCATGGGTATCTTGATAGGGACCGCATTGAATCTGTATAAAGCTCTAGGGAGTATTACCATTTTGATAATGTTAATCCTTCCAATCCATGAGCAGGGAATGTGTCTCCATTTCCTCAGGTCTTCTTTATTTCCTGAAGTAACGTTTTGTAGTTTTCTTTGTAGAGATCCTTTACATTCTTTGTCAAACTGATTCCTAGGTATTTGATTTTCTGTGGCACAATTGTGAATGGGATAGTTTCTTTAATGTCCCTTTCTTCTTTTTCGCTGTTTGCATATAGGAAGGCCATTGACTTTTGGGTTTTGATTTAGTACCCTGCCAATCTACTATAGGAATGTATTATTTCTAGGAGCCTCTTGGTGGAGTTTCGGTTTTCCAGGTATAATATCATGTCATCTGCAAATAGTGATAACTTGGCTTCTTCCCTTCCTATCTGGATGCCCTTAATGCCTTTTTCTTCCCTGATTGCTATGGCACGTACTTCTAGTACTATATTGAATAGAAGTAGTGAGAGTGGGCAGCCTTGTCTGACCCTGATCTTAAGGGGAAGGCTTTCAGTTTTTCCCCATTGAGAATCATGCTCGCTGTGGGCTTGTAGTAGATGGCCTGGGTTATCTTGAGAAAGGTTCCTTCAATCCCCATTTTACGGAGCTTTTATCATGAACGGGTGTTGAATCTTGTCAAATGCCTTCTCTGCATCTATTTATATGACCATATAGTTTTTATTATTAAGTAGACAACAACCCCCCCATTGCATTGCTGCTAGAAAGCCACCTAACTCCCAAATCTTAGTTCAGTCATTTCTGTCACTCCAACATGTCCCAAGAGGACCAGAAACTCAACTGCATCATAATTCTATTCTCTTAGGTTAAGATATTGTTTCTGTTAAAGTCTCCATGTCAGGTGTGACAAATGTCCAGGAACCAAGCAAGCAAGTTGCAAACATCTGCAGGAATAAGAGTACTGAGTCTTCCAGTATAGACAAGGGCAATGAGAAACATTGGGAATAGACAATGGAATAGACAAAGGGAATAGACAATGGCCAATGAAAACAAATTCTTAGATTGACAAAACTGAGGTTACCAAGCTGGTGTGGAGATGGGAATGTGTGTTTGGGAGGAGATAATGGATGGGGTGATTGATAAGGGACCTAGGACAGTGGTGTAGGACTCTTGACATTTTGGTGGTCATGTGGTACAGTTGCATGGCATGCCTAAAGCATATATAGTAATGGTATTTTAAAACACTGTCACTGTCACTGTCTTCCCCGTTCATCATCGATTTGCTCGAGCGGGCACCAGTAACATCTCTATACATTCTGTCTCATGCTAGTAGAGCCAAGGGCATCTGCTTGCTCCCGAACATAAAGAGCCTCAAACCATTCCATCAGGTCATGGGAATGAGGTCTATAATTGTTACTGGTATTTGGCATATCAAATACGACACGGTAGCTTGCACAACTTACTTTAAAAAAATAAATGAGAAAACAATGTAATAAGATGGTGTCCTCAAACTTCAACGTGCCTCATAATCATTTAAGAAGTTCCTAAAAATAAATTGTTCCCCATCTCCTATGCCTATGCCTAGATTAAAAAAACTTCAGATTCAAGCGCCATTTTAAGGCTGATCTACTCTTTGTTCTCCTAGACTTGATGTGGCTGAAAAGTTGGTTTTCTACAATTTTCATGCTTTTATAGAGAGAATTTGCCTCTTCTCAAGGGAAGTCATTAAATTGTTTCTCTCTGAATATACTTATTATTCTGAAGCACTGTTACATTGCATCCAAGCCTTGTGTTATTTTATCTGTGGAGAATTTGTTTTGATTATGGCTGGTAGGTTATTTACATTTGGGAAACTGAAGTGTTTCTTTCATTTTAGAAATTTCTCAGGTAGGAAATATTCAAATGCCACCTCTCCAACATTTCATTATTTTTAATTTCTATTAGAGCTATGTTGCATATTTTTGTCTGAATCAGCCTCTTATTTTCATTTTCTTTTCTCTACTACTTTAGCTTTTCACATTCAATCATACAGCTCACTGATTAACTCTTCAGCAGTCTCCATAATGATGTGATGATGATGAATGATGTGACCTGTTCAAAAAAACAGATTAAATTACTTTTGTTCCTCTGTAATCACTGTTCTTGTTCAATAATCAAAGACTCTTATTCATTCCTTGATCTTTTAGAGATTTTTATTGTTCCTCTCTATCCTACCTCATCCCCGTCCCCCTACCCACGCAGAGATTATTGGTGGTTTATTGCTCCTTTAAGATCTATCCCTGGGAGAAAGAAGGAAACTGTCTGCCATAGATAGTCCGGGGGCAGGAGGGCGGTGACAGGAGACTAAAGGGCCGTGTTGGTGATAGGAAATGTGCACTGGTGGAGGGGTGGGTGTTGGAACATTATGTGACTGAAATGATCATGAACAGCTTTCTAACTATGCACAATGATTCAACAAAATAAATTTAAAAAAGATTTATCCCTGGGGCCATAGCAAGCAATAATACAGTAGAAGGGTATTTGCCTTACACACCCAACCAGGGTTTGATCCCCTGTATCCCATATGTTCCCCAAGCACTGCCAGGAGTAATTCCTGAGTGCAGAGCCAGGAGTAACCAAGAGCACTGTTGGCTGCACCCCAAAAATTTTTTAAATTATTTCTTATTCTTATTTATATTTTCCTACCATTTTAATATGCTGTCATATCTTGTTGCTTTTAAAAATTTAACATGTCTATATGCTTTTGCCCTGCCCCTCGAGGTGTTGCAGGTGTGGCTGCGGTGCCCGCTGCGTCGCCAGGTGGCAGACAGGAGACAGGCTTGTCTACACCCAGGGCTCTGCCCCATGGGCCCTGGACGGTTGATGGTCTGACATAGAAAAAGACTGGGTCCCCTGGGATGAACCCACAGCCACGGCAGAGCCTGGCAAGCTACCCATGGTGTATTAGATATGCCAAAAACAGTAACAATAATGAACCTCATTCCCAATGAATGAAGATATTACTGGCGCCAGCTCGAGCAAATCGATGAACAATGGGAAGACAAGTGAAGTGATATGCTTTTGAAGTTTAAAAATATTTTCATTTCTACACACTTTTCAAAGGCGACTTTTCCTGTGTTCCCGAGATGGAAGGAAGGTATGTGTTCTCAGCTTCTCTCAGTTCCCAGAAGTCTTTTTGGGAAGCCAGTCTTAGAAAGTCTTTAAAACACTCACCTGGGCCCTCTGTAGCCATTTTCTACGGTCATCATACTTCTTCCCTCTGTATTCAAGAGAAAGAGTGAACATAGACTTTGACTGGATGTTTCTCAATTCCCTTGGTCAATTTAATATGGAAAGAAAAAAAGGGAAAAGAAACAAAGCAATTTTCCCCAATCCTGTCTCAATTGTCACCTCACTGCTGCATATTTCTCACAGAAAAAAATCAAAACTATAATAGCTTACTAACTGGGCTGTATGTTCTATAGGGCAGTCTAGCTGGCATCTCACAGGTTTATCACTTGATCTAGCACAGGTCACACATGACCCCCAAAATGTAGAGCCACGTATGATCTGTTTACTGTCAGAATGAACTAATACTGACACAGTGTAATACTGTTAGTGTAATTTCTTGGTTGAGTCACAGCTTAGTACTGGAATAGGAAGTTGAACCCAGAATTTCTGATATTGACCTGATTCAACACAGCTCAGGAGAAATAACATAACTTTTGGTGATAATCTACTGGCATTTCTCAAATGTGCATTTTATTCCTCAATGCTAATACAATGGTAATAAAAATTTGTTCAAGATCATGTTTGTTTTATTTCTGTGATTAAATGAATTAGTATGATTAAACTGTTCATCTGTTTCTTGATATTTTTGCATTTATGAAATTTTATCAAACAAAATAAATTATTAATCCTCTCCCCAGAAAAATGCACACTTGCACACAATCTCATAAAATTTTTCATTAATTTCAAAGGATTCACAAAACTCCTAAGGTCCATTTAAACCTTAAAAGAGCTATTTCCAAATCTTAATTTTAGAGCTTGAAGGGACCTTAAAGATGATGATTTCAGTGACCTTATTTCACAAACATAAAACTGAAAACTGGTAATGGAAAATTTTGGTAGCTGGATATTTTAGAGTGCATGTAAAAACGCATAGACTATATTGTTGAATATTCCACTCAGAGTAGCTAAAGAAGAGATGCATTTTCACCCTTGGACATTGATGTTTGTCAGAAATTATTTCTTCCTTGCCCAACGTGTCATAGTTATAAATCTTAATTTTAAGATTTCCTAAATCCTAACTTTTTTGTCTTTTCTGTGATAAATATTATTTCTCAAGACTCTTAAAAACCAATTCTCTTTCCTCTCAAAGAGTTTTTTCTCTTCCATCCTTTTTCTGGATTCTGTTTTCATCGGGTATTTTCTTATATGGTATCTCTACCTTTTTAATTAAGGAACAAAAAATGTCAGCCCATAAAATGACAAATGAGTTAGGATAGTTAAAAATAAATATCTACATTTCAAAGGCATTCCGGCTCAAAACATTAGCACAGTAAAGGCCCTAGGTGAGATGCAGGGAGGGACTACCTAAGGGCATTGGACCCTCCCTGCTTTCCATAACAATGGGAGGAAGGTCTGAGTTGCTGGGGGTATATATATATATATATATATATATATATATATATATATATATATATATATATATATAGTGTAAGAGTCTCAAAAACCAGACTCTTTAAAAATAAATAAGTAAACTAAGATGTCTTTCCTTTTAATACCAAGAAAATAGCAACATAAATATAACAAGCTGATGGGACAAGATAATAGGTGAAATTTAAAATCATGTACTGCAAAATGTCATTAGAGACATGGGTAAATATTACTTATGGCCAAAGAAATTAAAATTCAAAATTAATGTCTTTTGTGGAAAGAAATGGGCACGGAGCAAAATTAAGTTTTGTGGTGATAACACATCATGATTAAATCAAATAAATTGATTATCCCTGATAATTATATCCTGATTATTGTTTACTGCTCTGAAACAATTATATAATGACTGATGGGTCACCATAAAAAACTGAAAAAAGTGTAGGGTAAGCAACAACAATCCCTTTCTGAGCCCCTCAAAACAAATTAAAGATAAAGTAGTGTTTGGCCAGAGGTGGACCCCAAGTATCAGGGAAGAATAATTACTTATCATCTGAATTTAACAGCAATGAGTCAGTTATAAAGGCACATTTCTAGTTAAGGCCATAACATTTTTGAAAAAATACTAATTACCAGTAGTGGACAATTTTGCTTTTTTGGACCAACTATCCTGTTGAGGGTTACAGAAAATTCAGAAAAAAAAAAAAAAGAGGAATCTCTCTGAAGACATTAGAACATTCCAAAGGCGAAGATAATTTACAAGGTTAAAGTCTGGTAAAGACAGGGGAAGTGAGGCAAAAAAATGAAGCGTTTTTACTTCTTGGTTTGACTGTTGATTTCAAAACAAAGCTGAACCAAAGATGTTGAGTAGGGCTTTGGGGATTCTCATTATAGGTGTAACAAAATCAAATGTGGTTCACAGTGTCTCAGAGAGGGACAGTCTTTGAAAAATACACAAGGATCTTAGTTAGACTAGAACACATCAGGCCACACATCAGACACATGGGGCAGAGCGGCTACCAGCTCTCCCTGTGCTCAGCTGATCATGAGGTGCCCAGGAGGGAAGGCGGGTTCTAGCCCTGGCCTGTCATCCCAATAGAGCCTTGCAAGAAGCCAGAAGAACCCCCACACCATGAGGGCCGCCATTTTCAACATCCCCACTCCACAGCTTGTCAGCACTCCACCCAAGAGAAAAGCCTTTACCCCGTTGCTGTTCATCATTAAATGCACGAGATGAGAGCCTACTACTGAGAGTATCCCACCCACACAGCAGAGCCTGGCAAGCTAACCGTGTCATTTTTGATATGCCAAAAACCAGTTACAATTATAGACCTCATTCCTATGACCTGTAGGAATGGTCTGAGGCTCTTCATATTCCTGGAGAGAGCAGATGCTACACTAGCATGTGACAGAACATATGGAGATGTTACTGGTGTCCACTTGAGCAAATCGATGACAACAGGAAGACAAGTGATACAAGAAGAACACATCAAAAAAGAACAAAACAACCTGTGCTGGTGTAGTTGTGGAGAATAAAAAACCTCATCCACTGCTGGTGGGAATGTCTCCCTGGCTCAACACTTTCAGAAAACAATATGGACACTACTCTAAAAATTAAGAACTGAGCTTCCATATGACCCAGAAATGTCTTTCTTGTTGTCTACTCCAAAGGCCCCAAAACTCTAGTTAGAAAACACATTTGCAGTGATACAGTAGCCAAAATCTGGGAATAATTCATGTGTCCCAGAGCAGATGACTGAATAAAGAAAACTATGGGTTCTTAATGGACTACTACCATTCTGGAAGAAAAGACAAACCTATGCAATTTGCCACTCCATGGAAATATGGGAGCACAGCATGCTCAGTGAAGTCAGTCAGGAGAGGGTCAGGTATAGAGTGACTACTTACTGAGGCAAGATATAAAGAAATATAGAAGGAAATAACAAGTAGAATAATGCAACAAAAATCTGTGGACACTTCTATAGAATTTTGCCATGGTGGGGAGACTGGTAAGGAGAAGGGGCGTTAGGGGCAGAGGCAGGGCAGACCCTGAGACAATGATGGATAGAACTGGGTGCACCAGAGTTGGAATGCAGCAGCATGCATGAAACCTTATCAATGATAGTATTGCAAATCAATAGTTTCAGTATTGACTACATTTTTTTAATTAAGGAGATGGTTAGGTAAGACAGAGAAGGGAACAATGTGCTAATAATTGTCAAAAGTGATAATACTAACCTAGAACTGAGCATTGAATACAGGCAGAAAGATACACATGATAACCTCTAAATGTATGTATTGCAATCCACAATGTGTAAGAGAAGGAAGAGAGAAAGAAAGATTAAGAAAGAGAAAGAGAGAAAAGAGATAAAGAACCTGCCATAGAGACAGGCTAGGGGAGGCGGGAGGGAATTGGGGAAATGGGCACTGGTGGAGGGATAAGTGCTGGAACACTATGACTGAAACCCAAACAAGAACAATTGTATATCTCATGGTGGTACAATGAAATATTTTTTTAAAAAATAAGGTGTTTACAACTAGCAAAAGTAGCAATTTCTGAAGGCATACAGGTTTTTTTTATTGCAGCACTATGATTTTTAAAAGTTATTCATGGTTGTGTTTTAGACATACAATGTTCTGACACTGATCCAGCCACCAGTGTCCCTCAGGTTCCCAGCCTGACACCTTGACAGGCACATTTTTAAGTTTGGTTGCTCAAGTTTGAATATTGTATTTTCAGTTTATTGACTCTGTGACTGGTGTATTTAACCATACCGTTCCTCTAAACCACTGATGTACCTGAATTGCCTTGGCCCCCAGACCCCGGTTGCTTCACATCTGTCTCTTCTTATTTGCCCCCTTGATTTTTTTCCCTCTCTATCATTCTCTTCATTATATACTGGGGCCAGGGTTATCTAGGCATTGCATCTCCCTTTAACACATTGCATTCCCTTATTGAGTTATTTTATATAAGTGAGATCATCCTGTGTTTTGTTCTTCAGTCATAAGTGACTACGCAAACTCCATGACCAGTCACAAAAAGTTAAAAAAAAAATTTAAGAAAAAAACTAATGAAAAACTTCACACACTTAAAACTTATGTATTTTAAACAAGTTCGACCATCAATAGTTGATAAAGTTATCAAATACTATCATTACATAAAATTAGCAAATACATCCCTATCAACCAACTTAAATCAATTAACATTTGGCAATCTTAAGCTGACTAATAACAGCAAAATAGTGATTCTTTTGAAATATGCATTTATCAAGCAGAATCACATCATATTCATAAAACAAGTTTCACTGTCTGTCTTCCCGTTCATCATCAATTTGCTCGAGTGGGCCCCAGTAACATCTCCATATGTCCTGTCTCATGCTAGTAGAGCCCAAGGCATCTGCTTGCTCCAGGAACATAAAGAGCCTCAATCCATTCGGAATGAGGTCTATAATTGTTACTGGTATTTGGCATATATATCAAATACAACACGGGTAGCTTGCCAGGCTCTGCCATGCAGGTAGCATACTCTTGTAGGCATCTCTAAGTCCAGCATTTATTGATGAACCGCGCAGCCAGCAGCGACGCCACGAGCCGGGCACTGATAGGCTGGTCTGCTGGGTGGAGGTCTGATGAGAGAGAAGTCGGATGTGGAAAATGGAGGCCCCTCCTGGAGTGGGGGGTCGTCTGGCTTGTTGCGAGGTTCTGCTGGGATGGTGGGCCAGGGCTAGAACCCACCATCCCTCCCGGGCGCCTCGTGAGCAGCTGGTCCATAAAACAAGTATTAACACATTTTTAAACTAATATCCTACAGAGAGCAGACAAGATGGAATCAGAATTCAATAAGAACATACTCTAAAAAGTCCATATGTATCACTGTATCACTGTCTTCCCACTCATCATTGATTTGCTCGAGTGGGCACCAGTATCTCCATATGTCCTGTCTCATGACAGTAGAGCCCAAGGGCATCTGCTTGCTCCAGGAATATAAAGAGTCTCAAACTTATATTCCATTCCATCAGGTCCTGGGAATGAGGTCTATAATTGTTACTGGTATTTGGCATATCAAATACGACATGGGTGCTTGCCAGGCTCTGCAGTGCCGGTGGCATACTCATAGTCACAAACTGATCTCCAGCATTTACTGATGAACCGTGTAGCCGCAAGCTGCTGTGATAGGCTCTTCTGCTGCGTGGAGTTCTGACGAGAGGGAAGTCGGATGTGGAAAATGGAGGCCCTCATAGAGTGGGGGGGTCGTCTGGCTTGTTGCGAGGCTCTGCTGGGGTGGTGGGCCAGGGCTAGAACCCACCATCCCTCCCAGGCATCTTGTGAGCGGCTGGGCACAGGGAGAGTCAGTAGCAGCTCTGCCCCATGTCTGTGAGTCTCTGGATCAGCATACCTGGACCGGACTTGAAAAATTGAAAAATCTTATAAACTGGATTGTAAAAATTATAGGTTAACAAAATGTGCGAGATCCAGCTGAAACTATACATAGAGGAAATTTTTCAGCTTTAAATACTTATATTTTAAAAACAGAAAAAATTATATTAATATCTTAAATAATTCAATGACAAAGAGCCTAGCAATCCAATTTAAAAATAAAATATTCTCAAAAGAAGATATCCAAATGCTTAACATATATTAAAAATGTCCCACATTGTTAATCATAATGGAAATACAAATCAAGAACACAATGCAGTACTATATTATTATTATCTCTACTTATTATAATCACTTGTCACTTGTCTTCCTTTCATTGATTTGCTCAAGCGGGCAAATTGATGTAACATTATTGTTTCTGTTTTGGGCATTCAATATGTCCAAAACAGTAACAATAATGAACCTCATTCCCAACAAATGGAGATGTTACTGGCACCCCACCTATTATAATCACTGTCACTGTCTGTCTGTCTTCCCGTTCATCATCGATTTGCTCGAGCGGGCCCCAGTAACATCTCCATATGTCCTGTCTCATGCTAGTAGAGCCCAAGGTCATCTGCTTGTTCCAGGAACATAAAGATCCTCAATCCATTCCGGAATGAGGTCTATAATTGTTACTGGTATTTGGTATATCAAATACAACACGGGTAGCTTGCCAGGCTCTGCCGTGCAGGTAGCATACTCTTGTAGTCATCTCTAAGTCCAGCATTTATTCGGCCGTGTGAGCCAGGCTGTGATAGGATGGTCTGCTGGGTGGAGTTCTGAAGAGAGAGAAGTCCGGATGTGGAAAATGGAGGCCCTCCTGGAGTGCGGGTCGTCTGGCTTGTTGCAAGGCTCTGCTGGGGTGGCGGGCCAGGGCTAGAAACCGCCATCTCTCCTGGGCACCTCGTGAGTGGCTGGTCACAGGGAGAGCCAGTAGCAGCTCTTCCCCATGTCTGTGAGTCTCTGGACTGGCATACCTGAGCCGGATTTAAAAAAAAGACTGCTGCAGGGTGGAACTCGATGAGCCGCGCTGTGATAGGCTGGTCTGCTGGGTGGAGTTCTGAAGAGAGAGAAGTCCGGATGTGGAAAATGGAGGCCCTCATGGAGTGGGGGTTGTCTGGCTTGTTGTAAGGCTCTGCTGGGGTGGCGGGCCAGGGCTAGAACCCGCCATCCCTCCTGGGCACCTCGTGAGCAGCTGGGCACAGGGAGAGCCAGTAGCAGCTCTGCCCCATGTCTGTGAGTCTCTGGACTGGCGGAGCGATAGCCCAGCGGGAAGGGCGTTTGCCTTGCATGCAGCCTGCCTGTGCTGGCCTGGGTTCGATCCCGGCATCCCATATGGTCCCCTGAGCACCGCCAGGGAGTAGTTCCTGAGTGCAGAGCCAGGAGAAATCCCTGAGCATTGCAGGGTGTGACCCCCCAAAAAAAATTAACCACACTCGATACTGTACCTATTATAATAACTATCAAAAATTTTTTTTAAATTGCAGTGTTCAGGATGATGTGATAATAAAACCTGATACATGGTGGGAATGTAAATTCATGCAGCCACTATAAAAAATAGTTTGGAGTTTCCTCAAAAAAATAAAAATAAAGCTACCATATGATCTAGAAATCTAGTTCCATGTTTATATCCAAAAGAAGAGGAAGCATAATTTTATATAACAAAATATATACACTCTCCTGTTTAGCACAGCCTTATTTGCAATAGCCAAAATATAGGAACAATTGAACTATCTCATCAACAGACGATGAGGTAATACATATAAATAATGGGGAAATAACATTAAAGCACATAGAATGATATGAGATGACATGCTTCCATTTATAACAAAATAAATGGTCCCTGATGGCATTCTGCTATACAACATAAATCAGATAAAGGCAAATGCTGTATGATATCATTTTGTGTAAAATATTATAAAAATCCAAATTTGCTAGACCAAAGAGGTCACCAAAGAGGTGGATACTAGAGGCCAGAGAGTGGGGTGATTATGGAATATGCGATTAAAGAGAGGAAACTTGCATGTAACAGATAAATGACTACTGGAGCTCTAATCCACAGAATAGTGACTATAGTCAACAATAATTAAAAACTTTAAAATTTCTAGAAACTAGAGCTTGATTGTTCTTTATATATGAGTATGTGTGTATATACATGTATATATGACGTGATATATGTAACATGATAGCGTTGTTGGCTAACCTTATAGTGGTTATCATATTGCAATATCAATATAAGACCTATCAACATCTTTTAAACTTACACAAAGTTACATGACGATTATCTCATAAAAGAAGGGTTTTACATAAAAACTTCCAAATATGTACTTTAAATAATAATTTAAAAAAGCAATTAAACTCAAAGTACAATGAAGGGAATAACAAAAAAAATCAGAAAGCTATAAAATAGCAGAAATTGGAAACAAATAATAAAAATACTAATCCAAATAATAGTGAAAAACAAATTTCTAATATTAGGAATATGAAAGGGACAATAATTATGTTATCCTATAGATAATAGAAGGATAGTTAGACAATGTTATAAACAATCTTATAACAGTACTTTAAGGGGGAAGTCTCTAGAAGAAAGAACAAAGAAGAAATAATCAAAATATACATGAGGAAACATGAATGACTCAAATACAGATTTACAATTAAGAAAAATAATTCAGACCAAAAATGTCCCTGCAAAACCAGATACCCAAGTCACTGGTGAAATTCATTCAACATTTAAAAAGAATCAACAATTTGTGTTGGATGACTGAATGGACTCAGTAACAGGTCGCTGACTTTTATTGTCAGTGCTATCATGCACAGCAATACAAATCTTTACTCTTTTCTAAAGTCTGAGGAAAATTTTTCATCAGTCCAATGTGTTTAGCAGATGTCTCTAGAATAATCAAATCATTCATGGGCAGTAATGGACCAAGACACAGGGATCTGTGCCTGAGAACTGAGCAAAGTCCTAGAGAAGAGTGGATCACCCCAGGTAATTAGCCCCAAAGGACATACTGAAGTCTCTCTTGAGAAATACTCAACTTCTGCAATTGACTATCTATTGTCTAGGAAAGAAAAATAAGATTCCAACTCTATAGTTTTGTCTTCTAACTTATAGAAAATATAAGATTTAAGGTACACTGTGATAATATGAGATTTAAGGTACACTGTGATAAAGTTAAAGATCTATTCATCTAATAACTGTGAAGTTCAACCAATGAAAAAAGCCCATGAGACCAGTCAAGGGAAGAGTCTTCATCCTTGGAACCACCATCATTTTTTCTTAGTCATATCCAAAGCTCATGTAATTCTCAAATCGCCTCCCAGTTCTCCTTCCCAAAGAAAACCCAAAGAGCTGGTTAAGTATTATTGGGATTATCATGACTTTCCAGATGGGAAGTCACCATTAAGAAGGAATATGGCCCATCGTACTCTGATCTAAGGTAACTTATGCCCTGCCTGCAGTAGACTTACTCCTCAAATGATGCTTTTGGATGCACCTTTGATTTCAGTCAGTCTAATTCAAGTGCAACTGATGAAGAGGCAGTTAAGTATGGTCTTTATCCAAGGTACTCCCTATTTTCTTGGCTTATCACTCTCCCAGCAACCTAGCCTGTCCTGCTTTACCTGCCTCCCATTTTGTTGAGCTTTGCTGTGCCTGGCCATGTTGAAATGAGAGCAAAGGTCATAATGTAGAATTGCTGTTAGACTTGAGAAAAAGGTGATCGAAGAGGGCAAAAATATATCATTGAAGAAACTCGATTTTTACAAAAAGGCTGAGTGATCATTTCCTCTCAAAATAAAATTATGCAAATCCATTCTCTGCAAAGAGGGGAAGATGGCCTTTGGAGAATGAAGATAAACTAATTTTAGCTCAATTTGCATTTCTAGTACATTAACAACTTCCATTTGGAGTGTGGAGGGGACTACAGAGGCTGACCCAGTTACACATTCTAAAAGGGGGTAGACCAGGCTATGTCGGCAGGTATTTGCGTTGGGTATGGCGCCTTTGCTTTGGTCACCAGCATGTGGGTAGATGGCGTTCCCTCTTCTTCACCTCTCCCTTCCCCAGGCCAGCCAACCTTCTACTTGAATTCTAAGAGGACCACCAGAAACAGCGTGGGCTTAGATTTCTTACCCAGAGTATTTCTGTGTACACTTACTCCCAAACTGTTGGCAGAGAGCTCCTGAATCCCTTTCAATGTCCTAAGTGATAAAGACACTAGGAGCATCATCCTTTGTTCTGATATTTGGTTTTGGTGCTGTTTCCTGACCCTGGGGATCTAAACCCCTCGTGTCCTCCCTTCTTAAATCAGGTGACGGGAGAGAATCATACTGAGTGAAACAAGTCAGAAGGAGAAGGACAGACAGAGATTGATTGCACTCATTTGCGTGACATTAAAAAAATATGAGACTAATACCAAAGGACAGTAGAAACATGGGAGAGGAGGATTGGTCCACGGTTGGAATCCTGCCTCAAGTGCTGTGGGGGAGGGCAGTTTGGCCAGAGAAAGAATCACTGTGGCAATGATAGTTGAAAATGATCACTCTGGCTAAGAACTTTGTTCTGTAGGTAAAGGGACAAACATGATAACCTCGCAGTATCTGTATTGCAAACCATAATACCAGAGAGAGAGAGAGAGAGAGAGAGAGAGAGAGAGAGAGAGAGAGAGAGAGAGAGAGAGAGAGAGAGAGAAAGTACCTGGCATATTCCTGGAGTGACAGTCAGGAGATAAGGAGAATGGGAAGAGGCCCAGGGCCAGTCTTTGAGCCTGTGAAAAAACCACATTCCTATTTTGCAAAAACTTTAGCAGTTGATGGTCAAAAAGGCTTTAAAAAAAAACTGCAGGGCCACCTGCCCCTCAAGGTGTTACAGGTGTGGCTGCAGTGCCTGGCTGCGTTGGCAGGTGGCAGACAGGAGATAGGCTTGTCTACACCCCCCATGGCTCTGCCCTGTGGGCCCTGGATGGTGGATGGTCTAACATAGGAAAAGACTGGGCCTTCTGATATGAACCCAGATCCATGGCAGAGCCTGGCAATCTACCGGGGTGTATTCGATATGCCAAAAACAGTAACTATAGAGATGAACTGGACAAGGGACAGACCAGATGCACAGCTGCGCTGCCCAGCCCATGTGGAGCAGCCCACCATGGAGTCTCTGAGGAATTGGCTAGTCCCCAGCTGAGACCAACGTAGCTCCTAGGGTAAAGCAGTCATGTGGGGGAAGCCACGCTGACCAGAAGTGGAGCAGGATTTTGGACTCCTCCTCTCCATGCCAGTGGGCATGGCAATGGGGCTTGCAGCCTCCGCAACCAGATGAACCAGACCAGGGGCAGACCAGATGCACAGCTGTGACAGTGTGCAGCCTCGCAAGAGGCTTAGATAACAAAGTAGGCTAGGACCAGGTCCTTCCCAGGATCTTTCACATCTGTACACCATAATGATCATTGTAGTTGTAACAAATTGGGGAGGTTAATGGGGAATGAGGAACTATAATGTTACACTAGTACTCACTACTGAATATACACATAGATAATTGCCTCATAAACCTTAAGGCAAGTCACAAGGTGTAGGAGAAGAGAGAGAAATACAGAGACAGAAATAGAGATCGAGAGAAAGATGAGAGACTCAGACACATGGGGGAGAGCTGCCATCCAGCTCTCCCCTAAATCAGCTGACCATGAGGCTCTCAGGAGGCAAGATGGGTTTGGGAGTGGGACCATTGCCTCTGTAGGGCTTCAGAAGCAGTCGATGAGACTCACTCACCATAATAGCTGCCATTTTCGTGGTCTGAACCCCACAGCGTATCAGAACCCATGCAAAAGAGATGTTGATCTCAAGATCAGCTCAGAGGAGCCGAGTTTGAGCCCAGGTAGGTGGCTCTTGGAGGCGGAAGTCACCGGTGTTCCTGGAGATGGAGCTGGGGTCCCCATTCCCCTCTCTGACCCATCCCAGAGGACTGGTGGCCCTGCCAATGAACTGCCTCAGGGCTCTCAGACATGGTGCAGAGACTCAGAAGCAGGGGGAGAGCTGCCATGTGGCTCTCCCCCTAAACCTCATAGTCTCCCCTAGACCATGAGACTCCCAGGAGGCAAGATGGGTTTGGGGAGTAGGCCCATCACCTCTGTAGGGTCTCAGAAGCAGCCAGATGTGACTCACTCACCATAATAGCCGCCACACCCGGTACATCAAACTAGTGGAACCAATCATGTTCTAGAATACATTACAATCTACAATGTGTGAAGAAAGGGAAGCTAGAAAAAAGAGAGAGAGAGAGAGAGAGAGAGAGAGAGAGAGAAAGGAGATAAAAGAACCTGCCATGGAGGTAGGCTGGGGAGAAGGGGGAGGGAGGTGGGGACATTGGTGCTGAGAGGTGGGCAGGGGCTGGAGGGACGGGTGTTGGAACACTGTAGAACCGAAATTCAAATATGAACATCTTGTAATTGTATATCTAATGGTGTATCATAAAAATTTTTTAAAAAATTTAAAAAATTTGAAAACTGCAAATTCAAAAATGCAGTGCATTTGGATCTTTGTAGTGAGCCCAAACTCTGATGGTGACAGCTTCAAATCTTCCTCCTCCAGTCAGGCATATACTTCCATGAACGGGACAAGAGCACCTGTGTCCTTTCTCTTATGCTGTTCACATGCCTCTGTGCACACACTATTCTTTTGAGATCCACCAAGGCAGGAATCGGAGAGGAAGTTTGGGTCCAAGCAAGAGAAAGGGCCAGCAATTCTTTCATGGTGACTGAATTTTTTGGTCCCTGGCAGGCGAGAGAGATAGAAACCATTCCAAAGGCCATTGAGGCCCTATGAACCCCTCCACTCTAGGCTGAAAGGTTCCCACTCTCTGTTTAAATCTACTCAGTCTTTCATAACTGCAAAACCAGATGAGGGAGTCCAGAAACATGAAGCAACTTCTCCATTCCCATTCTTAGCTCTGAATGTTGCAGGTCTCACCAGCATCATCCTTGTAAATAATGTATGCACTGCTGGAAGAAACCTGCATCCAAAACACTTCCCCTCTTAACATCCTGTTGTGTGAAGATTAGAAAGTCTCTCTCAAGGGCTTGATTTCTAGGTTCTCCATGAACTATCTCCCATCCAAGTACTAACCAGACCCGGCCCTGCTTAGCTTCCAAGATCAGACTGAGATCGGGCACGTCCAGGGTGGTATGGCCGTAGACTCCATGAATTACTCGACACAAGAGCAGAAGAGGTGTTATAGGAGTTCAGGCACCTGTCTTACATGTGGCAGAACCTGTTCAATTCCTGGCATTACCTATGGTCCTCTGAGCACCACTAAGAGTGACCTCTGAGCACAGAGTTAGGAATAAACCCTGAGAACTTCCAGGTGTTAACTCCTCCCCCACACACAGCAAAATATCAACCCTGTCTAATCCTTTACTAATGAATTATTACTTCCATCAAGCAGTGAGAAAGGATTTTAAGAGAAATCCCAGCAGGTGCCTGCTGAAGTGCACCAGAATTTGTTCCTAAAATTCTATGTTGTTAACAATTTAGAGGTTTCAAAGTCCAATTTCTGTTAATTATTCAGCATGTTAAAATGTGCCCCCAAGTAAAGCCACAGGCTCAAGAATTAAGAACTTGATTAAAAACATCCTGGGTTTGGCCCACCCGGGGTTTATTGGTGATGATCCAGAATCAGAATTAGAAAGATCCGCTGTGAGGCTGAGATTTTTAATAATAATTTAAAAAAGTCACCTTCTTAGGCCTGAAGGTATTTATTTTGCAGACCCTACAGGAGAGCCTAAAAATGCAATTTTAAATAATGGTTCAAGAATCTCACTAAAAATCTGCTTCCCATCAACTCTTCTGAAAAGACAGATAATTGTGGCCCTGGCACCAGTGAGTTTGGCAAAGGAAGATTTAGACTATTTTCCAACCAACCCCTCAATCAAAAAGAATAAAGCTTCCAAGAAATCCAAAAGTACTAATTACCCAGACCCCGTGTTTGCACAGTTCCGGGGGGCTGTGGCATTTGGATCCATCCCTCTGGTCCTACCCCTTCCGTGGGGTAGTGGGTGTTGTGGTGGCCCTGCTGAGAGAGCTAAATATTTTGTTGTTCTCCTGGCAACGTCATGGAGCCACAACTGCTCTAAACCACTGTAATTTGGCTGACAGGGGGACAGTAGTGCCTCTGCCAAGGGGGTGATTATGGCAGCTAGAAACACCCAGTTACCCATATACAGTCTCCACTGAACAGGACCCTCTGTGAGCCCAGCAAAAATCACCTCTGGCAGTTTAGGGGTTTGAAAACTGATCTTCCTTCTGAAGGATTCTAACAGAACACCCTAAATGATGCCTAGTTTAGGTCTCTGTTTCTTTTCTTTTTACTTTCTTGGGGAGTGGGGGAGTGAGAGGGTGAGGGTTGATGCCACACCTGGCAGTACTGAGAGCTCACTCTTGGCTCCACACTCAGGGATCACTTCTGGTGTGGCTCAGGGAACCATATGGGACGCTAGGATGGAACCTGGGTTGGCCATGTGCAAGGGAAACACATCGCTTCAGTCCCAGTTTCCAAGTTCTTTTATATGTTGAAACTGTGAATCTATTATTAAATATTTGTTTAGAAGTCCTATTTTTGAATCAGAAGAAAAACTTTTTAGAAAGTTAAAGACTTTCTAAATTGTCTAATACAGACTTTCTAGGAGTCTACTTTAGCCATTAGGTGAATGACAGTAGAAAAGTCATTCTTTTTCTTACTTTAGCAAAAAATGTTACACCAACCAAAAAATTTTAATACTAATGAGAATTACCAAGAAAATAGTTATCTCCTATAAGGAGTTATAGTTATTCTCACTGCTAAGTGTGGAAACACTTTTGTCTTAGACAATAGCCTTCTACATTCACTGTCAGCTTATTTCCTTCTCTCAGGCAACCTAGAAGCAAGAGATTAGAAAATCAAGATAAGCCTCCCAAGCCAGCATTTTTCTCTCTGAAGACATCCGTTTTTAATGGATGGCCTGGTCTTCCTAACACAAAAATTCCCATTTCATTTCTAGAGACCCAGGCATGCAGAAACTCAGTGAAAAATCGGCACTGACATGTAAATGATGGATAGTGAATATTTGTCCTAAATATCTGTCCTAAGAGGGGAGAGTTATATGAGCACAAAAGACCATAAAGAAGGGATGACTCATGCAATCAGGGCGTGAGGGCTGGGGAAGAAGCTGCAGAAGGTGCATGACTTTCCCCCCCAACCTTTGCCAATTGCAGCTCCTTGGTCTCCCTGAACTTAAACTAGTCAAGTTCAGAGACCTGTCAAGTACAGGTTTGATGGCAGTGAATTGAGAAGGTGGTGCAACAGCACAGGAATTTTAATAGATACGAGACAGAAAAACTCCCCGATGTTTCTGGGCCTTACAACTTTTGAGGACATGTTAGGGAGTCTTCAGACAGCTGGATGAGAGTGGAAGTCTAGGGATTACTCAGCCTCCGCTGATATAGTTGTGGTTTCCCTCTGTGGGGTTTGTCTGGGGTAGAGAAGCTCATTGTCTGTAAGTTCTGCCTTGCTAAACTGCTGGTTCTGGGAGAAAGATCTTCCATACGGCTTTTGAGGTCTATGTCTAAGAGTGTTAGACACTTCTAGGTTGTCACTTTGGCTCAACTCTTGGTTCATAAGACAAACAGAATAAACCTCCAGAGGACACTATACATCACTACTTGGGTTTCCTTAAGCCGTCTTCTTAGGGCTTTTTTGTGTTATATCCAGAGTTAGACTTCACTTAGTAATTGGAATCAGAAAACATGTCTGTTCAATCTTTACAGACCCAGAAACACCTTCTGTTTTTAAATTTTTCTTTCAATGAAGCAGCTTCTTATACAAATAAACATCTCATATTACTAATTGTTTGATTATTCTACCATGCTAATCAACATTACTTTGATTAAATCAACTTTCACTAACAAATGTCTTCCCTTACGTATAACACTGAAGTAAACATCTAACTAGCTGAATTTTTGTCCTACTCATAATTATTTCCTGTGTCTTCATTTCCAGGCACAGCACTCCAACACAAATAGCATGTTCTTGTTAAGACGTCAAAAAAAGTGCAACTTCAGTGTTCTCCAGAGATTCAGAAATATTGTTGTAAATTATGCAACTGTCAGAAAACTTCTATACCTTCAGATAAAAACTGAGTATTATTTTAGTAGATAATCCACTCACTTGTATAACTTGTCTTCCAGTTCATCGATTTGCTCGAGCGG